>RXON01003577.1:0-82322 GCA_009667805.1 Leptobrachium leishanense
AAATGTACACGAAAAACGAGTCGAGCCGAACCGAATCGAAACAGAAATCGGTCGAAACGAGCCGAATCGAAAAGTTTAAAAATCTGAAAAATCGAATCGAACCGAAAAAAAAAAAAAAAAAAAAAAAAACGGTGCACAAGCCTATTCTGAACCAGTATGGAAGGTCGTCACCAACGAGACCAATCCACTGAGGCTAAAGCTAACAAAGACCACAGTCATGAGCCCCTGAGAGATTTGACTGAATGCATCCAAGATACTCAACCCTTGGGTGTTCTGATGGATACAACGAGATCTAATTATCCACTGATGGAGAATGCTGAGAGGGTTATTTTTAGGGGCCCGGCCCCGACCCGTGATCAACCGGAAATGTCTTTTGTTTTTGAAATTCCGGCGGGGAGGGATTGGGTTTATGTGACTGTGAAGAGAGTTGCCCAGGGGTTTTTGATAGTTGGGGCAATTCTGGTACTGATTTTGTTCCTTGCACATCTGATTTATGGACTGTCACGTGAAACATGCCCCAAGTGCACAAGAACCACCAAAACTCGGAATGATACACACCCGGTGATGGAGAACAGTACCATGTGGAGACAAAATCGAGAGGCACTATCTGGAACCCAGCTAAAAGGACACTTGCTTGTGCAATTTAAATATGACTATGCTAAAAAGTCTGGGCAAACCACATGTTGGGTGTGTAGTAGACTGCACCCAGAGACAATCCATATACCATTCGCCTCTGTCCCAATGAATTTGAGTATGTTTGCATCAGAAAATGTTACAGTACAGGCAGTTGATATGTCAAGGGAGAAACCAGAATCATTCAGTCCTGGGCACCCCATATTAGGACCAGTGTACCAACCAGAAGGGTGTTTTCAATTAGGCCCAGATAAGGATATAAATAACGAGGGAGGGTATGTAACTCGAGTCAGTTCAATTGGACATCATACATTTACATATTCAGAACAGGACTGAAGGCGCCTTATATATACATATGATGCAGGCAACTCACTAGAGAGCAAGAGGAGGAGATTGCGAATGCAACGAATGGAAAACAGGATGTGGTGGATATGATGAGACGACTGAGACCGCTTGCGATAGCGATAACAAAGGGAACACTATACTCATCACCATTTATAGTGAAAGGAGGGTACCAGGTGTGCTGTGGAGGAGTGTGTTGCACATGGGTACCACCTACAGCAACGGGAATGTGTTATTTGGCTAAATTGATCCCAATCCAGAGGGTAAGAGGGGAAGACACTAATTCAGACACAATACTTCACCCTAGGTATCCACTGGTGTTCGAAAGACAGAAGAGAGAGCTGTTCAAGAAAGCGGATCGAATATGGGCATGGCTTCCGGTATGGACTGGATGGGGAAGAGAGTTGATGGCAAGAATGAACAGTTATGCCAGTTTGATGGATGAGATTTTGAATAAGACTAGTTGGGATATCCAGTTGTTGAATCTGGAAGTACGAGAGATACGAAAGATGCAAATGATACACAACATGGCACTGGAACAGATTAGTGCAGCCCTGAATGGATTGTGTGAGATGACAATGCATTATGAATGTTGCACTTTCATCAAGAATGCTACACATGATGTCCCTGACTATTACTATGTAATCCAAGATCACCAAGAAAAGGTAGCACAGTTGCAGAACACAGCAAGGAGGATCGCTGCTGAAGGCTGGAATCCACTCCGTGGGTTTGGAGCAATCAGAGATTGGTTCAGATCCATTCTGAGATTTTTTTCGCAGATTGGATCCATGATTCTGATGGTAGTAGTGATCTTGATCGTAGGAGCACTACTGTACCGCATAGGGCTATGTCTATGGCCACTATGCAAGAGAGCACTGACACCCACACAGACACAAAAGATACCACTGATTATCCCACAAGGTATGTTCCCAGCGAAAATAGGCCCCCCCAAAGTATGAGGAAATCGAGAATAAAAATAGTGAGGTGTAATGGCTACAAGTCTCAGGAGAAGAGCCTGAGGCTTGAGCCAAGGGGGGAATGAAGTGGAAATAGGCTGGAAGATGGCCACCATTATAAGCCAGGCGGCCATCTTGTTCAGAATATTGGTTCACTTGAAAATAACTAGGCAAGTTTTAGTTGAAACTAGAATAAGGCATACGTAGAAATTTAGGAATATGTTAGATTAGCAGAAAAAGTAATTAGAAGTTTGAGAAAGGTCTAGGCTGTTCCTGGCACGGAAGGACAGAAAGAGGAGTAGATATGCCAAGGTCGTTGAGGCCCACTGAGAGACAAAGGAGTATAGAGATCAGACCAGGTGTTAACTGCAACAAATGATCGCAGGCGCTAGGGAGGAGGGTGCAGCCCGGGATAGGAGAAGCAAGCAACTAATTATGATTTACTGAGACTAACATAAAGTTTGCCAATATACGGCCAATTAATGGAATGTCTTTGTATTAGGTTAAGGGAGGTATTAACCCACGTGGGGTGGGAGAGTGTCATCGGGAGGTGGGCTAATTGGGATGTACCTAATTATGTATTTGGGGTATAAAACCTCATGTCGCTGAGTAATCGATGCTCAGTCTTTGCGATTCAATCCTGACTGAGCATTCTGTGACGTCACAATAAAGTTTGCCTTTCCTGAAGAGGCTCGTGTTCAGACAATGCTTGCTCGTGTCCGGTCCGGCCTCGTCCCGAGTGAACCAAGTGGATTCCGGTAACATTATTACAATATATATATGTGTGTCAGCACTTCAATAGATTAATCAGCAACTCTACTTAGTTCAGTTCTATGAATCCAGGCAGAAGGAGGGCAGAGGAAAGACCTTTCTCTTCTTGTGCCAGTCCTCTCGCCCCGGCGTCCCAGCACCACAGCCCCAAATGATCTGTTACACACAATACCTGATTCAGTGCACTGAATTAACCCCGGAGACCTAACCCCCCCCCCCTCCCCCACGTGGGGACTAGAGTTCTGAGTATAGATGGGGCCTTTCTGTCTTTTAGATGACTTGGCGTTGCTGCACTTGATGTACTTTAGGTAGAGGGGACGCAGTATTCAGAGTATACTGTCTGTATCCAGATAATGCCGGCGAGTGTGAGGACAATCACAGGTTCCTGTGACTATGTGGGGCAGAGAAACAGCAACCATTCAGTGTTCTGGCTTAGGGAGGATTCGGGCAAGTGTCCTCTCACCAATCCTGTGTCCAGAGGCCCAAAGGGGAGATATCCTGGATTCCCGGGACCGATTCTTCAGGTTGCCTGACTGACAACCCCTTTACTGGGTCACCACACGCTTCTCAGTGATGCACCTGGGGTCCTTCGTCCAGCAGGATGTCTGTCAGCGACCTTGAAGCTGCCTCTCCTCAGGTCCAGCATAGCAGCGTTTTCAGTGTGTCAGGGAAGCTCCTGGGCCTGGCTCCTCTTCTCCTCACATCCAGAAACACGTGCTCATCCTCCTGTCTCAGGAAGGGTGGGCAATCACTCTGTAAGATCTCTTCCTCTGCCTCTGGGCTGCTCGGATGTGTAGTTTCCCCCTTTAGGGATTATAGTGAGCAGTCTGTGATGGGGACTACACTTCCCAGAATTCCTTGCTGTTCTTGCAGTTCTCCCTGTATTAGTCAGCTTCCCTTGCCAATGAGGAGACGGGAGGGAGGGGTGTTTCCCCCGCAGCTGCTGACTGTTTGTGTCCCTATTAAGCTGCAGTGAGAAACACAAGGCCACAGGCTGAGAGGCCCCCGCTACACACTCCCCCCACCAAAGAACCTTTGGTCCCCCAAAGGCAGTAAAGTCCTGAACCTGTTACATGCTTTTGTTATACATGAGGAGAAAACAGGTTAACATACGCAAGACAGCAAACAGTTCACATTTTCATAAGAACCTGGTGTCACGTTCAGCAACTATGGCGGTACCCGGCATACGCCAAGTAGGGCCCAGGTATGAGGAAAAAAGCCGCTATATGCAGAGATGCGTGACACAACAATCAGGGTAAGGAAATAAACCACGGAAGACACTGGGGACCTCTGCACGGCTAATACCGAAGGAGCCCTATACTAATAGATCGGTCCTTAGAGTGGCCGAATCTGCACTAATGGAAAAAGGTTACCTTGTAGCCGTGCAGAGTCCTGGGAAAAACACAGACACCTAAAGGAGATATACTCAATAACTTGCAGGGCAGGACTTCAATAAACTAAAGCCGTGGTCTACAGGGATACACAACATATAATACGATAAGCACAGAACCGCTAGGGATGTCCAGAAGAGTGGTCAATAAATAAGCCAGGGGTCAAAACCAAAACGTATACCTTGAGCCAAAGCGGGGATATAGCACCAGAGAAAATCCGTCAGCCAGGCCAGAGGGTCAATACCAGGAAGTCAATCAGAAACCTAGAACTCAGATAAGCAGGAAACACTGAGAAAGCACTAGGATAGAATAACAGGGAGCTCTCAGGAACAAATCTGTAGCTGAAGTGAACCAGGATGCAAGAGCATGGTGATATGGGCCCATGGCTTTAAATAGGGGAGTAATCAGCCCATATCACCAGCAGAAGCTCAATGAGCAATGAACTTAACCCCTGAACTGCATGTCAGGGAAAGCAGCACAGGGAAACACAGACATAAGGAATACAGAGGGCAGGGAGACAGGGTTGGAACGTGGGAACGTGACAGTAGCCCCCTCCAAAAAAGGTGACCTCAGGGCACCTAAAACAACAAACATGACAGACATAATAAGGAAACCAGATCACGAACACCAGTCACCAAAGTCCTTTGAGATCCCACTCAGAGTCGTCATCCTCCTCCACAAGACGCCCCCGTCTATGAGGGTTCCTTTGAATGGCAACCCAGTGGTCCTTCCTGAACACCAGTCCAAAGGGCGACTGCACATAGTTCTCAGGGACATGACGGGGTAGGGGGATCTTGGTATCAGTTAGACTGGACCTAGAATCAGTGGGACTAGGGTTAGACACCTTTTCCCGTCTTCTCCTTGAACGAGATATAGAACTGGTGACCACCCCACACGACACGGCAACAGTGGAAGTAGGCTCGCCTACCTGTGCCTTACCATGAGGTTTGGAAACCTCGGACTCTCTGTGGGGCATGGGTACAGTGGTGTTGCAATGTAACTCTGGCACTGCTGACACACAGCTTGACTGGGTTTCTGGAACCGCTGACACACAGCTTCACTGGGTTTCTGGCACCACTGACACACAGCTTGACTGGGTTTCTGGCACTGCTGACACACAGCTTGGGACTGGCACACAGCTTGGGACTGGCACTGCTGGCACACAGCTTGACTGGGTTTCTGGCACCGCTGACACACAGCTTGGGACTGGCACCGCTGGCACACAGCTTGACTGGGTTTCTGGCACCGCTGACACACAGCTTGGGACTAGCACCGCTGGCGCACAGCTTGACTGGGTTTCTGGCACCGCTGACACACAGCTTGGGACTGGCACACAGCTTGGGACTGGCACCGCTGGCACACAGCTTGACTGGGTTTCTGCACCGCTGACACACAGCTTGGGACTGGCACACAGCTTGGGACTGGCACTGCTGACACACAGCTTGACTGGGTCTGGCACCGCTGACACACAGCTTTGGGACTGGCACACAGCTTGGGACTGGCACTGCTGACACACAACTTGACTGGGTTTCTGGCACTGCTGACACACAGCTTGACTGGGTTTCTGGCACCGCTGACACACAGCTTGGGACTGGCACACAGCTGGGACTGGCACTGCTGACACACAGCTTGACTGGGTTTCTGGCACTGCTGACACTGCTGAACTTTGTCCTGATCCGCCACTTCTGGCCACCAAGAGCAGAGTGGGGGGAAGTCCCCAGTCTCCCTCTGGGATCACTCCATGGCCCTGCAGGATCTCGCAAAAGCGAGATCACATGGCCTGGAAGCACAAGCATCCATGGAGTGCTATGGACTCCAGGAGGTGATACTTGCGGTGGCGTATTAGCGCTGCCACGAGTATCTAGGAGGCTAGTGCCCGTTACGGGGCAAGCTGCTGGATTCAGCACCTCACCCGTAACCTGCTTGTAAAACGGGGATGCCAAGGGGAAATTTGCAAGTGTAAATTTTTCCACTTAGTGCACTCGCCTGACACCGACCTAAGTGCACCCGTACTAACGGACTTACCGGCGCCCAGCGCAGTGCTCTGATGCTGCAAGGGGCTGGTCACACGCTTGTGCATGCGCATGAAATGCGTGAAAAGTGTCCCGCCTCTCCCCCCTACAATCCATCCTGAACGCCTCCGCCAGGCTAATTCACCTCACCCGCCGCTCTGTCTCTGACGCTCCCCTCTGCGAGTCCCTTCACTGGCTCCCCATCCACTGCAGAATTAAGTTCAAAATCCTTATCCTTACCTACAAAACCCTCACTAACTCAGCTCCCCACTACCTGTCCTCACTAATCACCAAATACACCCCAGCCCGCTCCCTAAGGTCAAACAGTGACCTGCGCCTAGCTTCTCCCCGCATCACCTCTTCCCATGATAGACTGCAGGATTCTCACCGCGCAGCCCCACTCTCTGGAACGCTCTCCCTCGTACTGTCAGACTTTCCCCTAACTTCTCTTCCTTCAAACGCTCCCTTTAAAACGTTCCTATTTAGGGAAGCCGACCCCCAACTCACTGACGCAACCATCAATCACTCTCACCTTACAGTCCTCTCCTCCTGTTTCCAACCCCAACCCTCCCAGATTGTGAGTTCCTACGGGAATAGGGCCCTCATCTCCTCCTGTACTGTTTGTCAAATGTTGTTCAATGTATTGTAACCCTGTCTATTACTGTGCCTATTGTACAGCGCTGTGGAATATGCTGGCGCTTTATAAATAAAGAATAATAATAATAATAATAATGTGCGCACAACAAGCGTACACCCACATAGCCTCCCCGTCGATGCGCTAAAACACGCGTCGGCGGGGCTGCAAAGTGCAATTCTCCATAGGAGGATTGCGCTTTGCAGCACTGAGTGCCCTCAGCGAGGTGGGTGGCCATACGGCCGTTGAGTGGAAGGGACGACCACTCTCACGGAGGTTCCTTGCACGCTTGTCTGCCCCTGGCCTTAATGCCCCATGCCGGTAGCTGTAGGCAATGACAATGAGCAGCGCAAGCATGTTGCTCAATGTCTCTGTACAATGCATGACTATGGATTGAGTGCAGGATATTTTTTTGTGTAATATAAAAAAAATATAGCTACAGTACTACAATTTTACCCAGATTTTTTTTTTTTTGGATCAACTTACATGGGTATTCAGAAATCATTATTTGGGTACCTTTTTGTATGAAGATTTTTTTTTTTATCTGGGTGACACAGCCGCTATATCCATTAAGTGCCATATATATATATATACAAAGAAGATGGGCAACTAGCAGCTGTACACACCAGAACAGATAACATGGACTGCAGTATGACTTAAGCTGGGAGTGAGGGCTGAAAGTGTATATATATATATATTCTACTACACTTACGTGTAAAACATACAAAATTATTGTTCAGGACAACAAGGGGATGGTTAAAACAGTTGTACATTTTGTGCAGCTTAGATCCCTGACGTTGCAGGGGTTAAAAATAACAGCACATGAAGAATGTCCTTCCAGTAGAGGTTGTAATATGTGAGGGGCCACCTGTGTCCAGGAATGTCTGCTTGGTGAACAGGAGGAGACCCCTCACTCACATATTACAGCTTACACTGGGGAGGGTGTGTGTGTAAGCGGGGGTCTCTGCAGCTGCAGGGGGGTTGCCAAGATCCATGTGACAGATTACAGTGCAGACTGAGGGCAGATGGTTTCTCGCCTGGTCGAGTGGGATCTCTGCTCCTCACTCAGTTGCACGTGGGACAGGATGCCATGTTCCTGCTACTCTGATTTAGTTTCCGGAGCCCAGAGCAGCCCTGAAACTGAGAGTCTCTGGGGGCTGTGCAGTGTGGCTGCTGTGTGTACGCTGCCAAGCAGCAGGGCCCTAGGGACATGAAGCCTGGAGGGAGATGGAATAACTCTGACGGCACTGCCCGGAGCTGCTGCCTCTCCCTCCCAGTCACAAGTTCTGTTACACTGCTCTCCTGTAGCACTCAGCCCCCTCCTTCACACCTCTGCACACTGGGCAGCTTTCTACTTACAGCAAGCAGGCAGCTCCCATCTGTTTGCTGTCTCCATCCGCGGTCACGTTGCCTATTGTGACATCACACGCGCCGGCGCGCTGTCACTGACTCACTCACGTGACACATCAGCATCAGAGAAGAGTCAGGAGGAACTGATTTCTCCTGCTCCTCCGTCCCGGCCTAAATATAACCACCAGTGCCAGGGCCCCCTCCAGTGGCGGATTGCCAGGGCCCGGTCGCAAGTGCGACCGCTGCGACCCTGGTAGTTCCGCCACTGCCGCCCATTGTTATGTACAGCTTGTCCTGCGATTAAGAATTCTCTTCGCATCTGGTATAAGTTAGCAGAGAAAGAAATGATTAACCTCCTTTCCTTCCCATTAACCCCAATTTCTGGTAATAAGGAATTTGTTGCCGGGTCTTACAATAGGACCGCTTCGGCACTTTCTGGACCTTGGTGTGTGCAGACTATACCAACTTTACCCCAATGGGTCACTAATCTCTATAGATGAAATGGCTACTAGATCAGAAGTGACAGGGCTATCATTCTTGCATCTGCGGCAATTACAATTTTTGCTACGCGCCCCCATGTCCAAGCAGCAGCTGTGTCTAATCCAACTTTATGAGCACCTTTGTAAGAATCGCACATATCCGAGGGACTAATATCTATTATATATAGAGAATTGACATCGTTCTTTGGACTGGAGAGAATTATCATATATTCGAGCATGGGAAAAGATATAGGCGAAAACATTGGACCCAGAAGACTGGCTGGATATATGGGACAGTCCTGCTCGGTGTCTGTATGTGCCTCCTTACAAGAACAGTCGATTAAGACTATTATGTGATGGTATGTTACCCCGGATAAAATAGCGCATATCAACCCAAATATCCCAGATGTCTGTTGGAGGTTATGTGATATGCGCGGTTTTATTTTCATATGTGGTGGACCTGTCTGTTTATGGTATCATATTTGGAGGGTGTGATGGGGTGTATATAAGGTTCCCTGAGGAAAGGGTTAACTTGACAGGATTGATCAGCCCAGCAACACACACAATGGCTTGATGTTGTGATTGCTGGGGCTTTATAAGAGACACGCTGCCTATACAGGCACAAGAGGTTCGTTTTTGGTGGATCTCCCTCAGACAGACACAGCTCCTAAAGGCCTGTGATTTGAGGACACAATCTTTTGTTATTGTTACATTGATTGCTGGATAGAAGAGAAAGGTTTTTTTTTCTTCTTTTGTTTATTTGGTTGAACCAAGCAGCTGTGCCTGTATACACCTGTGCTACAAGGAATAAAGATTGCTTGATGAAACACTTTCCCTGCTGTGGTGTTTCACGTGACCAGGTCCACTCCATTACATTATGGTGGCAGCGGTGGGATCGATATAAACCGTGGAGTGGAGATGTGTCCTCATTTGTGACATTACCTGGGTGTGCGCAAAGTACAGGCAATCTGCACTAGGATTGTGTTTTCTGTTTCTTAGGAAAATGGATTCTGACAAGCTGTTAAAGTGGATGATGGAACAGCAACAGCAACAACTACAGACTGAGACGCAGCAGCAACAGCAGGAGTTCCAAGTGGCACTTATACAGCAGCTTCTGGAGTATACAAGGGAACAAGGTGCAACAGACGGTTCTTCTAAGGAGTCCTTCTCCCATGCCCTGACCAAGATGGGACCAGAGGATGATCCAGAAGCCTACCTGACTGCATTTGAGAGACTTGCAACCCTGGCCCAGTGGAAGAAAGGTACCTGGGTTATAAAACTGGCTCCCTTTTTAACCGGTGAAGCGCAGGCTGCTTATCAGTGTTTGGGGGAAGCCGAAGCAGGGGACTATGATATACTGAAATCTGCTATCCTGAATCGTCTTGGTCTTTCTGATGAATGTTATAGAAATAAGTTCAGGAATAAGACATTTGTTTTGGGCACTTCCCCCTAGGGCTTTTGCTCAGCAGCTTAAAGATTTGGCATATAAATGGTTAAAGCCTGCTACTCGCCCAGTCTCTGACATTATGGATTTGTTAATCCTGGAACAATACATCAAACAGCTCCCAAAGGGTCTGTCCCAATGGGTTTCACAACACAAACGCAGTTCCTTGGATTATGCTGTCCAAATTTCAGAAGAGTTTCTGCAGGCAGAGGATACCTATGGGTATCAGGTTGCTCAAAAGCAAAGTAAAAGAGAAAAGTGGGAAACCTTAGGCAAGCAACCTTCTGTTTTAAATGCTCCTCTATCAGGGAGGGAGAAAGTCTCTAAGGAGAACTCAACTCTAGCAAGTCCCTGGTCTAAGACCAGTACAGAAAGGCCTTCTGGCAATAAAGTGAGGGCTTTAAGCAATGATCAGGTACAAGAAAGGCAGCTGGTATGCTTTAAGTGTGGAGAAAGTGGGCATATCGCAAAATTTTTTTCCTCTGTGGACTCTATGGAGTGTGACTATGTTGGCCAGTGTTATGCAGTTAACTCTGAAGTGAATGACCTGGAAGCTTTTGTAGTCCCAGCATGGGTGAATGGCATAGAAGTCAGGGCCCTTGTTGATTCAGGTTGTAGGAGAACTCTGATACAACAGGATCTCGTCAACTTCAGCTTCTTGGACTCCCAAGAACCTGTGCTCATAATGTGCATACATGGCGATGTAAAATCCTACCCCTCAGCAAAAATTAACCTTCAGATAGATGGATATGCATCCCAGGTTGTTACCGGGGTGGCTGAAAAGTTGCCATACCCAGTGGTGGTTGGGAAAGATTGGGAACACTTTGGCAGAGTCCTCAAAGTTCAGGTCAAAGATGTGGAACTAAGAAGGAAGAGGAATGCAGTGCAGACATAGGAAGACTCTTCCCTTTTAAGGACCCAGACTTGTTTTCTACAAGAGCTAGGGTTCATAAATCAAAAACACAAAGGAAACTGGAGAAAAGAGAATGGGCAGACATACAGGACGTGGAACATAAATGCCCTGTTCAGCAGGTGATAGCTGGGGAAGACATGGGACAGCAAGCAGGGGACCCTATACCTGAGTGGGGGACAAGTCCTAGGGATGTGCGAAAGGCACAGAAAAATTACCCCACACTGAGTGGAGCATACGACAGTCTGGCTGTTGCAAACGGACATGTTTTGGATGCACTCAAGCATAGTCAGTTCCCCCATTTTATGCTAAGGGATGAATTGCTATACAGAGTTTGCAAACACCCTAATACAGGAGACCTATGTGAGCAGATATTGGTACCAAAAGGCTATAGGAGACAACTGTTACAGCTGTCTCATTCTATTCCCCTTGCAGGGCATTTGGGGAGAGAGAAGACTCTGGCCCGTTTATTGTACAGGTTTTTCTGGCCGGGTGTATATAAGGAGGTAGAAATTTTTGTAAGTCCTGCCTGGAATGTCAGCTAGTGGCTCCAAAGGGACAAGTCAAAGCACCACTTATACCGATACCATTAGTGGAACTGCCATTTGAAAGGATTGGGGTTGATCTAGTTGGTCCTCTTGAGAAAACTGCAGCAGGTAACCATCATATCTTGGTAATAGTTGATTATGCAACCCGGTACCCAGAGGCGATACCTCTCCGGAATACCTCAGCCTGACAATAGCCAATGAATTGATAAAGTTGTTCTCAAGAGTGGGTATTCCTAAAGAGATACTGACAGACCAGGGTACAAACTTCACTTCAAAGCTTATGAAGGAGGTTTGTGCTCTCCTAAACATAAAGTCCCTTAAAACGTCAGTCTACCACCCGCAAACGGATGGGTTGGTAGAGAGATTTAATGGCACGCTCAAAAAAATGTTGCGGAAATTCGTGGATGGGGAGAACAGAGACTGGCACAAATTGTTGCCATATCTGTTGTTTGCTATCCGTGAGGTTCCGCAGTCTTCAACTGGGTTTTCACCCTTTGAGTTGCTTAATGGAGGAGACCTAGAGGCATACTTGACATAGTGAAGGAAGAGTGGGAGGCGCAGTCTAATTCAGACCAGAATATCCTACAGTACACTATGCAGTTGAGAGATAGACTTAAAAGGGTCGGGCAATTTGCTGCTAGTAACTTAGAAACTGCCCAACAGGCGCAAGCTCTCAGCTATAACAGAAATGCAAAAGCCCGGGAGTTTAAGCCCGGAGATAGAGTGTTATTGCTTCTACCTAGTTCAGAAAGTAAGCTGTTGGCAAAATGGCAAGGGCCTTATGAGGTAATAAGAAGAACGGGGGATGTTGACTACGAAATCTTCCGCCCTGGACATAAAAAGGAAAAACAAATATATCATGTTAATCTGTTAAAACTCTGGAGAGCTGAGGAAAACCTGTTTATTGCTCCCAGAGTGGATAGGCTAGACGTGGGGCCAGATGTACGTGAAATTCAGGAGAAATCGATGGGCGTGACTTTGGGAAAACAATTAAGTCCAGCCCAGCAAAAGGGAGCACAGCGGCTGCTGGAGGCCTTTACCGATGTGTTTTCTACACGTCCAGGAAATACACACTTAATTACACATCACATAAAGACGAAAAGTGATGAAGTTGTTAGATTGAGGCCATACTTGATACCAGAGAAATTGCGGAAGGTAGTACAAGAAGAAATAGAGAGCATGCTGAAGCTGGGGGTTATAGAGCCTTCAAACAGTGAGTGGTGCAGCCCAATAGTTCTTGTACCAAAACCCGATGGCTCGGTCAGGTTTTGCATTGATTTTAGGAAGGTAAATGCAATATCCAATTTCGATGCGTATCCTATGCCACGAGTTGACGAAATGTTAAACCGACTGGGTAAAGCCAAATATATTACCACACTGGATTTAACCAAAGGCTATTGGCAAATCCCGTTAACAGAAGCGTCAAAAGAGAAAACAGCCTTTGCTACACCTGTAGGTCTGTTCCAATTCCGGGTGCTGCCATTTGGGCTTCATGGGGCCCCTGTGACGTTGCAGAGGCTCATGGATCATATTCTTACCCCTCACGAACAGTATGCTTCTGCCTATCTAGATGATGTGGTCATTTATAGCACTGATTGGAATGACCACCTTGACAAAGTGGCTGCGGTTTTGAGGTCATTGAGGTCAGCAGGTCTCACAGCAAACCCAGCGAAGTGTATATTAGGGAAAACAGAAACCAGATACTTGGGCTATGTTTTGGGTAATGGCCTTATTAAGCCTTTGCAAGACAAGGTTGCAGCACTGGCTAAAATGCCTGTTCCTACCAATAAGAAGCAGGTCAGGGCATTTCTTGGCTTGGCTGGGTACTACAGAAAATTTGTGCCACATTTTTCTACCCTGGTAGCCCCTTTAACGGACTTGACCAAAAACTCTGCTCCAAACAAAGTGATTTGGACTTCCGAATGTACCAAAGCATTTACCGAATTAAAACATACGCTGTGTGATCAGCCGGTGCTGCGAAGTCCTGATTTTGACAAAGAATTTGTACTACATACGGATGCCTCAGAGGTGGGCTTAGGGGCTGTATTGTCCCAAGAATTTGATAGAGAGGAACACCCCATCCTCTATTTAAGCAGGAAACTACTTCCCAGAGGGAGAAATTTCGCCGTGATAGAGAAGGAATGTTTAGCAGTGAAATGGGCTATTGACTCTCTGCGCTACTATCTGTTCGGCAGGCACTTTCTCCTTGTGACCGACCATGCTCCTCTACGTTGGCTTCACACCATGAAATCCAAGAATGCACGGCTCACTAGATGGAGTAGGTTTGTAATTCCAAATACCTTCAGTGTCCGGCATCGTCCCGGAAAGGAGCACCTGAATGCGGATTTCCTATCTAGGGATGTGTTTGTGTGGAGAGTGTGCCTGGGGGTCCACTCTAAGGGGGAGGTGTGTGATGGGGTGTATATAAGGTTCCCTGAGGAAAGGGTTAACTTGACAGGATTGATCAGCCCAGCAACACACACAATGGCTTGATGTTGTGATTGCTGGGGCTTTTAAAAGAGACACGCTGCCTATACAGGCACAGGAGGTTCATTTTTGGTGGATCTCCCCTCAGACAGACACAGCTCCTAAAGGCCTGTGATTTGAGGACACAATCTTTTGTTTTGTTACATTGATTGCTGGATAGAGAGAAAGGTTTTCTTCTTTTGTTTATTTGGTTGAACCAAGCAGCTGTGCCTGTATACACCTGTGCTACAAGGAATAAAGATTGCTTGATGAAACACTTTCCCTGCTGTGGTGTTCACGTGACCAGGTCCACTCCATTACAGAGGGAAACATGGGATTGCTGCATAAATCTGTTCCTATGGACCCTTGGCCTTCCTGCCTCTCCAGTATCTGTTCCTATGGACCCTTGGCCATTCCTGCTCTCCAGTATCTGTTCCTATGGACCCCTGGGCCTTCCTGCTCTCCAGTATCTGTTCCTATGGACCCTTGGCATTCCTGCTCTCCAGTATCTGTTCCTATGGACCCTTGGGCATTCCTGCTCTCCAGTATCTGTTCCTATGGACCCCTGGGCATTCCTGCTCTCCAGTATCTGTTCCTATGGACCGGTGGGCATTCCTGCTCTCCAGTATCTGTTCCTATGGACCCTTGGGCATTCCTGCTCTCCAGTATCTGTTCCTATGGACCCTTGGGCATTCCTGCTCTCCAGTATCTGTTCCTATGGACCCTTGGCATTCCTGCTCTCCAGTATCTGTTCCTATGGACCCTTGGGCATTCCTGCTCTCCAGACGGTCACAGGTTTACGTTTCATGAGAATAGGTTAATGGCCAAAATCACATTGGCTGCTAGACGAGCGGTGGCAGAGGTTTGGCGACAGCCACAAGTACCAAAGATGGCTAAAGTCTATGCTAAAATTAGGGATACCCGGGTTATGGACGAGCTGGCTGCGTTGGTCCACTTTACATTACCTTCGTATAATAAAACCTGGGGGCCATGGCTGGAGTCAGGACTGTAGCGGGTTTATATTTTTTATTTTGCCTATTTTTCTGTTTTGGGTTGTATTTATATATAAATCTAATAATATTATAGATGTGTATACGGATGTATATATATTATATTTTAGATGAGGGTTATTTTTGTTATCTGGCTTAGGCTGAGCCTCTTTCTCCCTTTTTTTCTCTTTCTTTCTCTTTCTTCTCTTTTTTTCTCTCTTTCTTTAGTGATGTTAAAAAAGATAAAATGGATGCTTATGTTGTGCCTTTTTGTAAGATAGTATGAATTATTATACTAAGGCAGGGTGATGTTTGTATACAAGTGATGTACTTTGATATGATGTGCATTCAATAAACTATGTTGAAAAAATATATATATATTTCTGTTTTAATTCAATATCTAATAAACCGTTCATTATAAAATTCTGCAGCAAAGAGTCTCTTTATTTATAGATTTTTTAGGATATTTTAAGCATTTTTTTAAAAAAAAAAAATTAAAAGTCCAATTTTTATTTTTTTAAGTTTACTTCTTTTTTCTGTAACAGCCTCTTTATTCTCATTCATTGGATTTTATATGTAAATTTCAGACATTTTCACTCAGTAGTTTCTTTGCAAACAGCGTTTCACTTTTCAAACATTCATGCAAACTGTTTTGCTAATTTATACACTTCACTCTTCTGCGGTGTTGGCTTTTTCCAGCGGCTTCGATGCATGTGATCGGCTCCTGCATGGGTTTCTGGTGGGTTAATCGGCGTGCATTCACCGGGTTTTGCGGTTCATTTTGTCGGTTTGCGGCAGCTTTTCCCTGTAATTCGGGGACCCTGTGGTGCTTGCTGAATACACCGCAGGGTTAAATGGGGATCGGCAAAAGGAACCGAATTGAAGAGAACAAAAAGTCACCGAACGTGCGGTGACTTTTCGAATCTCTTTGAATTACAGTGTTGTTAAGAATAAAGACCCAATTTTTATTTTCTCTTCACTAGTTTTGCCTTGAAATTTGGTAATGCAGGGGCAGTTTAAGAAGGTGGCAAATAGCAATTACTTATAGAGACAGCAATGTTGAGTATGTTTCTTACCTTTTCTATCTATGTGCTGTCAAACTTTACTTTTTCTCTCAGTGATTCTCTATGAAGCCATAAACAGCCACCTCTCAATGTGGACAAGTCTAACCCTCCCAAGTATTTTCTAATTACCTGCCAGTAATCTTGCTAAAGTAGGCAGGCAATAAATGGTTTCTACACTTTCCTACACCTGGTGAATCCTAGAAGGTTCACTTTCTTCAATAACTAGCAATATAGGAAGTGTATATAGAACCCTGGGGTAAAAGGGGCTTTCACTTGCAATCCTAAATACAGCATTATTTACACCACCTGCTAACAGGGGATCAGGGACATATAGCAATTAGAGATCCTCTTAAGTGAATGCACTAATAAATACAGGTCCGTTAGTATCTCCGTGTTTTTAGGCAATCCTGACATACGTGTTTGTTTTCATTTCTTTGCAAGCTCACACTGAGCTTGATCTTTACTGTTTCTTGTTCTCTGAGGCCCCCTAGTGGTCTAGAATACAAATGTCTATCTGACTTAATAAAAGTTATGTTTTAACACTGTATCCTCTACCATTTACTTATATATATATGTTTGGGTTACCCCCGCATTTTTTGAGTGATACATAGTGACATTTAGTAGTAGTTTAATTGTCTGCCACTTATGTTTTCTTTGTTAACATCATAGGCAAGTGTCACACTTGTATTTCATTGTTATACGTCTTGCATAGCAATTCTTGTGTGCAAAATCTTACAGTATTATGCTAGGAGAGGGTTTTACCCTTCTCTCGAGATCCATACGTAACAGAATCTGATACATAAAATAGAATTCTTTACACTGTAAGCATTATTTCTGCCAACTACTTTTATTGTGCGCAAAATAAAGGCCACAAAATGTCCACCAAGGTAATAATCACCAGGTCTTTCAAGAAATGTAATCTTGGAATCCTTCCTAAATGATCTCAAACAGCTCCCATGATACAGACTAAACTTAATCCCAGACCTGGACTGTGCAATTGAATACTTACAAGCCGAAGCTCCTGAAAGTCTGGAACACCCATACCCCGCTGCGCAAAGTGCGAGTAAAAGGGGCCCACCTCCCCTGGGTTACAGCTGACCTCACGCATATGTACCAGTTTAGAGTCTCCCTGTGGTCAAATTTCAAGAGTACTGGATCCATGAGCGATCACTGTGAATACCGAAAATGCTGGAATGAATGCACAAAACAAACAAATTGCTAAAGCCCAGTACTTCAATGAGAATTTAAACAATAACATATCAAACCCCAGAAATTTTTGGAAAATCAAAAGTAACATACAAGCACCTCCTGTCCGCTCCCAACCGGCTGCTGTCAAGTAAACACCAAACTGTACAACACCCCAAGATGTAGCAAATGCTTTTAATAATTATTTTGTTGGATGCGCCACCACTCTGATTGCTAAGCTAGGAAATGACACGCAATCAGAAAGGGCGCACACAGATCAGGCCCCACCAACAGTGTAAAGACCCTGTAATGCAGAGAAATTCAGTTTTAGACCAGTGCCTGTCAGTGCCATCACTAAACTTCTCCGTAACCAAAAAATGAAATACCAGTCTGGACCTGATCAAATCCCAGCAATGCTGCTGAAAATCAGTGCGCCAGCAATTGCAAATCCTGTCACAACCCTAATCAATGAATCACTGGCAACTGGATACATACCCAAACTTTGGAAGACTTCAAGGGTGGTACCTGTCACGGAATGCCTCAAGAGGCTCGGCCGCAAAGCCCAGGACCCTCAGCCAGGGACAGCGTTAATGACGTGGGGGTTACTATGGACTCTTAGGTGCCGTTGCACCATAGGCACACCTTGTTTTATTTTACTAGATGTGGTTGTTATTGTGTGATGTAATAAAAGTGTCCCCTTTATGTATAACTGTGAAACGTATGTTAAACCCCATTGTATGCTTTGCTCGCCGCCATTTGCCATCGCCTTGTGGATCCGGTCGGAGTGGCCGAATCGTAAAATGGCCGATTCGGAACATCCGGTCGAATTGGCCGAATCGAAAATGGCCGATTCGGAACGTCCGGTTACGAATCGACCATTGCGAATCGGGACCAAGGCACTCCACCTCGAGAAAGGGCCAATGGGCTCATGGGGGTCGGGCAGGGTTTCCATTGTCTTGTTTATGTTTGATTGTTGATAAATATATGTGAAGTTCCCAGTAAAGCTCAGTTCAACCTGTACATTCAGCTCCGCCTGGTGTCTTTTCTGATCCTTCGCCACACGAGGCTCCTCGCAGTCTCTGTGCGCATCACCCACGAGGTATGACTCTTCGACGACTGTGGCGACTTCCTGCGCATCGGAGCAGTGAACCGCCGCAGCCACAATAGTTCTGCATCTTCGAATAGGAATTGCGGCGCCGCTTCCGCGCATCTATTCCCCGAAAGTTCGTACCCACTTCGAACCTGCGGCTCGATCCGAAGCCTCGACGCGGCGCAGCCCGCGTGCATCGATCCATCAAAACGTGGCCCATCCGAAACGTTTCCCGTCCGAACGAGTAAACCGGCACGGACGAAACGTTTCCCACCAGAGCAGCTAACTCAGCAGACGGTTCTCAATCTTTCCTGAGGTCAGTAGATCAGCCGCTCGAGACGCCGAGTGCCGTGACGCTCGGTGGTCGGGCTGGTCTCATACAGGGGTCCCTCTCCATAGCCCGCCAACCCTCCCCAGGGTCACACCAGGCCGCTCGAGATGCCGAGTGCCGTGCCACTCGGTAGTCGGGTCGGCGGTGAGCGCAGTGGGAGGAGCAGATAGGAGCACACCCGCAGGTGGACAACACCCATTCCGTCACACTGGTGGCAGCGGTGGGATAAGCTCTCTGCACCCCCCAAGAAACCCCTCACCATGGCTGGGTACGGGGTCTACAAAAGGGACGGCCTGCGGATCATGTTGTAGAGTCGGGGAGGAACCCCCAGCACCAAAAGCAAGAAAGCCCTGGTGAAGGAGCTTACCAGGATGGACCAGCAAATGGTAAGCACCCAACCCTGACTCCGGGCCCTAACGATCACCTCCGACAGAAAGCACGATCAATATTTGCGAGATTCGGCCTCACACCCTCTGAGGACGCAGTGGTACAATTGATGATGGACCGCCAAGAAGATGAGGAGCGAGACAAGGAGCGCCAACACCAGCTGCGGTTGGCCGAGCTCCAAATGACTTGGATAGAATACCCCACCCCTGAAACCTACCCCGTAGAACCCTGGGTTGAGGTTGACAGCCCGCCTGGAGCTTCGTCCAGGGAATCTACACCCCCCAGCGATCCTTTTATGGGGACTTACAGCTTGGCTGGAGCTTCATGGGAGGGACCCGCACTCCCCGGCGATACTTGGGAGGAGATCTACAGCTCGCCTGGGATTTACGTCGAGGAAGCTACACTTTCCACAGTCTGCCAAGAGGAGCAGACAGATGTTCCCCCCGGGCTGGTTTGCCCGCAACCGTTGACCCTCCTGGAGATGGGAGAAGAAGCCATCCTCCCGCAAGGCGACCCCACCCAGCCGAAGAGCTGGCCATGGGGCAGAGCGCCGCTGGCCTCTGCCCACTCTCCACAATCTGCCCAGATGAGCAGACAGATGTTCCCCCCGGGCTGGCTTGCCCGCAACCGTTGACCCTCCTGGAGATGGGAGAAGCCATCCTCCCGCAAGGAGACCCCCACCCAGCTGAAGTGCTGGTGACGGGCAGAGCACCGATGGCCTCTGCCCACTTTCCACAGTCTGCCAAAGGAGCAGACAGATGTTCCCCCCAGGCTGGTTTGCCCGCAGCCGTTGACCCTCCTGGAGATGGAGAAGCCATCCTCCCGCAAAGCGACCCCCACCCAGCCGAAGAGCTGGCCACGGGGCAGAGCGCCGCTGGCCTCTGCCGACTCTCCACAATCTGCCCAGAGGAGCAGACAGATGTTCCCCCCGGGCTGGCTTGCCCGCAACTATTGATTTCCCTGGAGATGGAAGAAGCCATCCTCCCGCAAGGGGACCTCCACCCAGCTGAAGTGCTGGCGACGGGGCAGAGCGCCGATGCCCTCTGCCCACCTTTGTCGGTCTACCAGAAGATTGTGGCGAGGACTCCCAGGGGCTGCCGGCCCCGCAACCGACGACCCTACCTCGACTGGAGGTAAACTGTGTCCAGCATGATATACCCGTCCCCCCAGCAGAAGAGCTGGCAACGGGGCAGAGTGCCGCTGGCCTCTGCCCACCACCCAACTTGTGCCCAGGGGATCCGGGCCAGTTTTTCCAGAGGGTGTTACCCTCCCGACCGACGGCTCACCTCCTCCCGACAGACTATGGACCTGGGAGCCCCCACTTCCCCGGTATGACCCGTTGGGGTCCAACCGGGTGCGTCGAACTTTGGGATGGGGGAGGAGTGTCACGGAATGCCTCAAGAGGCTCGGCCGCAAAGCCCAGGACCCTCAGCCAGGGACAGCGTTAATGACGTGGGGGTTACTATGGACTCTTAGGTGCCGTTGCACCGTAGGCACACCTTGTTTTATTTTACTAGATGTGGTTTTTATTGTGTGATGTAATAAAAGTGTCCCCTGTATGTATAACTGAAACGTATGTTAAACCCCATTGTATGCTTTGCTCGCCGCCATTTGCCATCGCCTTGTGGATCCGGTCGGAGTGGCCGAATCGTAAAATGGCCGATTCGGAACATCCGGTCGAATTGGCCGAATCGAAAATGCCCGATTCGTAACGTCCGGTTACGAATCGACCAATGCGAATCGGGACCAAGGCACTCCACCTCGAGAAAGGGCCAATGGGCTCATGGGGGCGGCAGGGTTTCCATTGTCTTGTTTATGTTTGATTGTTGATAAATATATGTGAAGTTCCCAGTAAAGCTCAGTTCAACCTGTACATTCAGCTCCGCCTGGTGTCTTTTCTGATCCTTCGCCACACGAGGCTCCTCGCAGTCACTGTGCGCATCACCCACGAGGTACGGACTCTTCGACGACTGTGGCGACTTCCCGCGCATCGGAGCAGTGAACCGCCGCAGCCACAATAGTTCCGCATCTTCGAATAGGAATTGCGGCGCCGCTTCCGCGCATCTAGTCCCCGAAAGTTCGTACCCGCTTCGAACCTGCGGCTCGATCCGATGCCTCGACGCGGCGCAGCCCGCGCGCATCGATCCATCAAAACGTGGCCCATCCGAAACATTTCCCGTCCGAATGAGTAAACCGGCACGGACGAAACGTTTCCCACCAGAGCAGCTAACTCAGCAGACGGTCTCATCTTTCCCGAGGTCAGTAGATCAGCCGCTCGAGACGCCGAGTGCCGTGACGCTCGGTGGTCGGGCTGGTCTCATACAGGGGTCCCTCTCCATAGCCCGCCAACCCTTCCCCAGGGTCACCCCAGGCCGCTCGAGACGCCGAGTGCCGTGCCACTCGGTAGTCGGGTCGGCGGTGAGCGCAGTGGGAGGAGCATATAGGAGCACACCCGCAGGCGGACAACACCCATTCCGTCACAGTACCTATCCATAAAGTGGAGACAATACTTTGGTATCCAACTACCGCCCAATATCACTGCTCCCTGTAATGTCAAAAATTCTGGAAAAATGTGTCTACACTCAATTACGCGATTATTATCAGTATCAGAACTATTTAACCCCAGATCAATCCGGCTTTCATCCAAATCACTCAACTAACACTGCCTTTTAAAAGTTTGCAATTATACCCAAGCTGGCATGGAACAAGGAAACCTAACTGGAGCATCTTCCTTGATTTTGCCAAGGCCTTTGACACAGTAGACCATGGTATCTTGTTACAAAAACTTAAAAACTCTGGTATTGGTGATCACACGCTAACCTGGATTGAATCATACATATCCAACCAATCGCAACATGTGTCCATCTCTGGAAGCTCTTCACTCCCCTCCCAGTCACGTGCGGAATACCCCAAGGCTCGATGCTCGGCCCCCTGCTATTCACAATATTCATAAATGTTCTGCCTAACGTCTGCAAAGCCTCAACTGTACACATGTACGCAGATGACACTGTAATCTATACCAGCAAACCAGATCTCCCACAGCTGGAGGCCGTGCTGCAAGAACAATTCACAGGGGTAGAAAAGTGGATCAAAGATAACAAACTTTTTCTAAATACTGACAAAATTGTTACAATGCTCTTTGGAACTGCACATAAACTACACAAATTGCAAACACCCCATCTATGTGTCAGGACAAAATCAAATGGCACGCTGACCACAGTCACTTCTCTCAAATATCTAGGTATGTGGTTGGACCCTAATCTATCCTTTGGCCCCACATAGAAAAACTCTCATCTAAATTCTACCCCAAACTAGGTGCCCTATACAGAAACAAATCCTGCCTGAGCCCCGCGGTAAGAAAGCAGATTGTACAACAAATGCTTATGCCGGCTATTGATTACGGAGATGTAGTGTATGCAGCCGCCCCTCAAACACACCTTCAAAACTTACTACATTGTATAACTCATTCTGTCGCTTTGTGCTACAATGTAACTACATGACCCACCATTGTGACATGTTAAAAGAGCTAAACTGGCCGTCGCTGGAGTCTAAACGCACCCTTCACTTTCCAACCTGGTGTTTAAGAGCTTTTCTGGGAAGCTACCACCCTACCTGAATATGCTGCTTCCCCCGGCAGTTCCCTCATCCTATAACTCCGATCCAGGACCTGCACCTTACTTGTAATACCACAATACAAAAAGAAAGTGGCTCGATCCTCATTTTCCTACAGAGCACCACAATTATGTAATAACCTCCCAGACACCGTCAAATCTTCCCCCAGTCTAAAATCCCTTTAGAGCTCCATATTAACATACCTCAATACAGAATGCACCTGTAAACATGTAACATAATGACTTTATTTCCTACATATTTATTTTTCTGTATATTTGGTCTTGTGTTAATATCTTGCATTTTACTATTTTGTAATTCTGTAACATTTTAATGTTCTTGAACCCAGGACATACTTGAAAATGAGAGAAATCTCAATGTATCCGTCCTGGTAAAATCCTTTTATAAACAAATAAATAAATTGTTGATTAACCAAGGGATAGCGCTGTCCTGCATGCTGTGTGTTCTACCTTTTCTTTATGGTGCTGGAGAGATCACGCTTATTGGACGTCTATAGCAATCCCCAGTATTTCCCTTTTTTCCCCTCTTGCCAGCGCAAAGATAACAAATATGCAGAGCGCAGGGAACATACAAAGAATACAGGAAATACAAGCCAAGATCAAACCAGAAAATACAATACACGATACAAGATTGCAGCAACACAGGAACTCTCAGGAACAGGAATCCATGCAAGAGCAGTGGGCCTCTCTGCTGCTAGCATTTAAATAGTGAACCGGTCTGGGCATGGGACATGTGATCCCAGACATGAACAGCTACAGAGAAACACAGGAGCGGCACAGGGTGGAATGGCTATCCCAGAACAGGAAAGAGTTGGCCTGGATCCCCCTCACCACCAGAGGACCTAGCTGGAAGCTGGAAACGTGACAATATTGTTCCCTGGCCCTCTCCTATGTTATTGTCACCATGTACAGGGTGTTTGTGTTCTCTGTGCCCTATCCCCTGATGTCCGTGCTGTATTATAATATTCCCTGATGAATTTCTTGTACAGTATTGTGATACCCTTTTTCCCTTATTGGTAATGGGCACTTAATGATTCCTTCTTATCCTGAATGTTTCTTTGTCCTCTTAACTAGTCCCCAAGAACTGGCTTAAACCAGGTCTCTGCTGCATTTCCCATCCTTTATTACAGCAGGGCGTGTGTGTGGGAAGGTTGGCTATTCAGACAGGTAATGCCTGGGAATGCTTTACTTTTGTTGTTCTGCCCATCCACTGTGTGTGTTGTCCCATTTGAAACTCTAAAGCATTCTAAATTCTGCATTCACAAAACAAGGTTATCCAGCTATTGACTGGGTGGAATTGGGCCAGAATCAGTAATTTGGGATACTCACAGTGGGACAGAGTCTTTCTGCAAAGGAAACGCACCCTGAGTATTAACCCTTGTGTAGAGGTCGGCAGGGCTGGGTTCTGGATGGACAATATGTTTCACCCCTATTTGGGTTGTGGTCCCTTAAGTGCAACCACAGGGTTAATCGTCCTGTCCAGGAAGAGGTTTAAAGCCAGCAACTCCCAGACAGGATTGTGGGAGAGTTTAGGAAAAAGGAAAGTAATCAGTTCAAGCTGTGTGTGTGTGTTCCAAAAGCAGGAGACGTGCTGTGCCTTGCTGGAGAGGCTTCTACATACTGGGGAAAGGATTCCCCAGGTTTGGGACTGGTTAAATCCTTGGTGAGCCACCATTATTTTTCTGTTTATTTGTGCTGAAGATCAGGACTTTGCTTTAATTTCGCTGAACCCAAGCGTGTACTTATTATGTTGCCTTTTTGACTGCCCTGAAAGGGTGAATAAAGCTGTTTTGTTTGTGAAAGACATTGTGCACGTGCTCTGTGGGCCCCCAAACGTCACACTTGTTATACACATAATTCATGTACTAGAAAAAATATGTCTGATCTCTGAGTCCCCCGTGTTCTACAATGCGTTTTGCCTAAGTGATCCTTTATCAAGAGTGAATATATTATGATGATGTTATTGGGGTTGTTATAGGCAGTGGTTGACTGCTGAGGTAATCTAGATCAGTGATGGTCGATACAAAGTATATTAAAACTTAACTTTTAATGGATTAGAAGGACCAGACGGTCATATACACTTTGGACCACTAGGGGGCACCAAAGGAAAAGAAACAGTGAAAATCAAGCTCTGAACGGGCTTGCAGAGAATTAAAAAACAAACATGTGTGTCAGAGCTGCAAAACTGCCTCTGCTCACTAATTCATTTTTGTCAACAGCTTCTGATGACGCCCATGGGCGAAACATGTCGAGCCATACAAACCATTTTATCACATTGGTGATGAGCAGCACTTTCTAGCAATTTCTCTATTCTATTTTAATTTTCACGTCAGGTCTGCTTGAAAATAGAGGTTGGTAACGCAGGGATTTTAAGAGGCTGGCTAGCAATTAATAGGGATGTGCGTTTCGGGTTTCGGAATTTTCACGAAATTTCCCGATTCGTGCATTCGGATTCAGCCGATTTTACGAAAATTTTCAGATCCAAATTTTCCGAAAACGAAAACTTTACGAAACGCAACGAAAATTTGTTCGGAATTTTCGAATGGACTAGAGATGTGTAAAATCGAAAATCATTCTCGTTCCATTCGTAATTTCGGCTCCATTCCTGATTTCGGTTCCATTTCAGTAATTTCGGACAACATATTTTTTGGTTATATCGCTGATTCTGTAATTTTGTATCATTCCCATCTCAATGTATCCTTCTTGTAAAACATGAGAAATCTCAATGACAGAATTATCGTATCGACAGAATTATCGTATCGACAGAAATATCGGACCCGAAAAACCATTAGTTTACGTCAAAACGAATAGACACTTTGAAACGAGGAGAACAGACGTTCCGAAAAACACGAAAATTTCCGAAATTACGAAAACAAAGTCGATGCGAATAGGAAACGAAACGAACCGAAACAGAAATCGACCGGAACTAGCCGAAATGAAAATTTACAAAATACGAACGAACCGAACCGAAAACAAAAATCGGTGCACAAGTCTAGCAATTAATACATACTGAGATGAGCTAATGCAGCTAAGATGAGTCTGGCTTCCTACTTTTCAAATCTATTTGCAGTGCACCCTCGAAGGCTCACTTTCCTACCTTTATCCTCTATGTTAAACAAGCTATGTAGCTGCCTCTCTGTGGTTTTGCTCCAGTAGCAGATACAAGTAGCCCACTCCTTTAAGGAACCTACCAATTTATGAGCTTTTTTTTTTAACTAGCAGGTCAGGAATCTATTTAACACTTTTCTATACCTAGTGAATAGGGATGGGATGGCGGTTGGATTCGAACATGAGTTCGATTCGAACATTGGCCGTTCGGCGAACATCGAACATTTCCACGTGTTCGGTTCGTGTTCGCCCACAATGCACCACAATGGACCACAATGCACTTTTCCACTGATCTGAAGCTTGTAATTGGTTACAGCCTTGTACCTGACCACAGGTGAGGTGCAAGACTATGCCAATCAGGGCTCAGAATCCTGATTGGGCAAAATTTGCCCAATCATGGGCTCACAGAGCTAAATCCCACAGCACACTATATAAGGCTTCCCCGCAGCCCCAGCGTGTGTTTAGAAACATAGAAACATAGAAAAATGTCGGCAGATAAGAACCTGTCGGCCCATCTAGTCGCCCAATTACATGGATACTTTACCTAGATTTATGTTTTATTTAGGATAGCCTTATGCCTATCCCATGCCTGCTTAAATTCAATTACTGTTTTGGCCTCTACCACTTCAACTGGAAGACTGTTCCATGTATCCACCACCCTCTCTGTAAAATAATGCTTCCTGATGTTACTTTTAAACCTTTGCCCCTCTAATCTAAGACTATGTCCTCTTGTTTTGCTACTTTGTTTCCTTTTAAATATACTCCCTTCCTCTACCTTGTGGATTCCCTTTACGTATTTAAATGTTTCTATCATATCTCCTCTGTCTCGTCTTTTTTCCAAGCTGTACATGTTAAGATCATTAAGCCTTTCCTGGTAACTTTTCTCCTTCAAGCCGTACACCATTTTAGTAGCCCTTCTCTGAACTCTCTCTAAGATGTCTATATCCTTCTGGAGATACGGTCTCCAGTACTGCACACAGTACTCCAAGTGAGGTCTCACCAGTGCTCTGTACAGTGGCATGAGCACTTCCCTTTTCCTACTGCTAATACAGGCTCTCCCTACACAACCAAGCATTCTGCCAGCATTTCCTGCTGCTCTATTACATTGACTACTTACCCTTAGATCCTCTGAAATAATAACCCCTAAATCCCTTTCCTCAGATGTTGAGGTTAGGACTGTATCAAATATTCTATATTCAGCCCTTGGGTTTTTACATCCCAGGTGCATTATCTTGCACTTATCCACATTAAATCTCAATTGCCACAGCTCCGACCATTTTTTTAGTTTACCTAAATCATTTGTCATTTGGCTGATCCCTCCAGGAACGTCAACCCTGTTGCAAATCTTTGTGTCATCAGCAAAAAGACATACTTTTCCATTAATACCTTCTGCAATATCACTAATAAAAATATTAAAGAGAATGGGTCCAAGTACTGACCCCTGAGGTACCCCACTGGTAACAAGACCTTGCGCCGAATAAACTCCATTTACCACAACCCTCTGTTGCCTGTCACTCAGCCACTGCCTAATCCATTCAACAATATTGGAATCCAAGCTCAAAGATTGCAATTTATTGATAAGCCTTCTATGCGGAACAGTATCAAAAGCCTTACTGAAATCTAAATAAGCAATGTCTACTGCACCACCTGTGTCTATTATTTTTGTTACCCAATCAAAAAAATCAATAAGATTAGTTTGGCATGATCTCCCTGAGGTAAACCCATGTTGTTTCTTTATCCTGTAATCTATGTGTTTTTAGATGTTCAACAATCCTTTACTTTAACATGGTTTCCATTAATTTCCCCACTACTGACGTAAGACTAACTGGCCTATAGTTCCCTGATTCCTCCCTACTACCCTTCTTGTAAATGGGCACAACATTGGTGAAGACGCTGGCAAGGGGTGCCTACATTTGACGTCCCTGGGCGTCGTGGAATAAACAAATTTAAAAAGGCATCAGTCAAGCGGCCCAGCCTTCACCGCTCTTCCTCTGATCATCCGCAGCCTCAGAAGCACCTGTGTCCTCATTACTTGGTAACCTACCAGTGCCAGGAAAGGTGTTACACAAGTGTCGCTTTAGAGCGTCCTCAAGTTGTTTCATCCTGTGCTCACTCTGTGTGGGCAGGATGAGCTCTGCAATTTTACCTTTGTATCGTGGATCAAGAAGGCTTGCCAACCAGTAATGATACCTCTCCTTGATAGCACAAATCCTGGGGTCCTTTACTAGGCTTTGCAGGATAAGGGAGCCCATGCAGCGCATGTTGGAGGTGGCATTAGCTTCTGAGTCTTCCTGGTCAATGAGGTTGACCCCATTGTGCACTTCCTCCTCCCAGCCACGTACTAGTCCTTGGGTTTCTGGGCACACAAAACCTTACCATGAGGAATCCCCACCTTCAATGCCCCCTCTACTTAAATATTCCTCCTCCTCCTCATTCTCCTCCTGTCTGATCTGAGGAGGACCCACTGGAATGCTGTCTGCGGAAAGACTGGGGCCTTGAGAGCTAGGGAAGACCTCCTCTTCCTCCCGCTGTTCTGCCTCTGGAGCCACATCTATAATTCCCCGCAGAGTGCGGAGAGAGCAGGAACACTAAAGGAATTGTGTGACTGATTCATGCACTGTCCCTGCTCACCATCCTCATTGCCTCCTCAAATGGTGACAGTACAGTGCATGCATCCTTGATCATCAGCCACTGCGGGGGGGAACCAAGTTGACCTGAAGCTGTCCTTGTGCCATACTCACACAGGTACTCATTGGTGGCCCTCTGCTGCTTGTGCAGACGCTGCAGCATTGCTAATGTCGAGTTCCACCTGGTGGGCATGTCACAGATCAAACGGTTTGTGGGAAGGTAGAATTCTCCTTGAATTTCTGCCAGGCGAACACTTGCTGGGAATGACCGTCTGAAGTGGCTGCAGACTTTTCTGGCTTGGCTGAGAAGCTCTGCCAGCCCTGGGTACCTGGTTAGGAAACGCTGTACCACCAGATTTAGGATGTGTGCTAGGCATGGTACATGCGTCAACTTACCCTGGCGTAGGGCGGAGAGAAGGTTGCTGCCATTATCACACACGACCATTCCCAGCTGAAGCTGGCATGGTGTTAACAACCTCTGCACCTGTCCCTGCAGAGCTGACAGAATTTCTGGCCCGGTGTGGCTCCTGTCCCCTAAACAAATCAGCTCAAGCACAGTATGGCATCTTTTTGCTTGAGCCATTGCATTGCCCCTGTCACGCCTCGGTTTAACTGCCACTTCGCCAGAGACAGAGAAGGAGGAGGAGGAGGAAGAGGGAGAGGTGGTGGTGGAGCAGACAGACCTCATACAAGCAGCTTTCTGGAGGCATGGTGGATGAACAAGCTCCAGCACAGAGCCCCGTCTTGGATCCCTCCCAGCTGCAATCAGAGTTACCCAGTGTGCCGTGAAGGAAATGTATTTACCCTGTCCATGCTTGCTGTACCACATGTCTAAAGTCACATGCACCTTGCTGCTGACTGCTTTCCCCAATGACTCCATAACATTGTCTTCCACGAGCTGGTATAGTGCTGGAATGGCCTTCCGTAAAAAGAAATGGCATTTTGGAACCTGTCACTGTGGTACAGCACATTCAGCAAATTCACGGAAGGAGGCAGAGTCCACCAGCTAGAAAGGCAGCAGCTGCAATGCGAGTAATTTTGCTAAGCTGGCATTTAGACACTGTGCTTGGGGATGGTTGGGACTATATTTTTTCTTACGCTGCAGCAGCTGGGGCAACGTAATCTGACTGCATAAATCTTCAGCTGATGGGATGCTGTCACATTGTGAGGAAGGATTTAGTACATACATTACTGTAGCATCAACCCTGTTAGTGGAGGTTGGAGTCAATGACATGGCAGGACATATAGTGGGGGTAGAGACAGGTGAGGAGGACCTATGCAAAGTTTTGCGCCAACGGGATGCGTGGCAGGTGGTCATATGTCGCCTCAAGCACGTGGTACCCGAGCATCCAGTGTCTTTCCCATGCTTGAACCTCATCTGACATAGATTACAAATTGCAATGGTGGGGTCCGCTGCACACTTCTTAAAGAATTCCCAGACAGCAGAGTTCCTGCATGTGTGCTTTGAGACAACAGCGCTCTGCACCTGAGCAGCTCTGACATCTGATGCCTTGGACTGCCTAGTGCTATGGTTGGTCATAGAGGATGTTGTGCCTCGTATTTGTTGTGCCTCCTCCTCCTCACTTGACTCCTCTGTTCGATCAGGCACCCAGGTGGAGTCAGTGACCTCATCATCATTGTCATCACCCCCTATCTCCTAGTCACTGGAGCCAATTTGGCAGTATGCTACAGCTGCTGGGACATCATGAATGCCAGTTATTTGTGTGTCATCACTGGCACCCCCTTCCTCTAGGTTGATTATGTTCCCTTCCTCAACCTCAGAGATTGAATCAGAGCACTGTACTTGCGCATCTTCAAGCAGCATGTCACTGTCATTGTAGTCAAACAATTCAGCTGACTCCTCCGTGTGTGTGTTATGCCTCGGCGGCTGGTGCGGTCCCGGCTCCTCTCCCCACGGCTCCGGGGTCGGCGTCTCCCCCGCATCCTTTTCCTGTGCTGTATGCGCGCGCACCGCCGGCGGCTCCGGATTTAGCCCCTCCAGCGGCGCAACGTCATCACACCTCAATCTTTGTCTCCCTACTGCATGTGACCCGTTTTGGCCAATCGGAAGGCAGGGCGCGGGATTTAAACTTGCTCTGGCCATTCCTCCATGCCCTTTCGTGGTTTTGCTTGTCTGACCCTTAAGTGCTTGTGTATTTAACTCTTGACGGATATTCTGTGTATGACCTGGCTTTCTATTTTGACTTGTGTACCTCCAAATCCCTTGACTCGGCTATTGTTACTCGACTCTGCTTTTTTCCTGTCCCTTACTTTGGCTCATATTTACCACTCCTTACCTACCGGTCTTTACACCAGCCACTCTAAGGACTGGTTCCTGTCCTCCTCGTGTGTCCCTGCCTAATAGGTTCACCTCTAGTTATTGCGGAACCCAGCCATTACAAGGACTGGTATCACATCTAGGTTTTGGGTCACCTATTGCTTTATTGGTTCTGCTGAAGCACACCTTTTACTTTACGTGTGTTGGCCTGACATCAGGTTCACCCCTCGCTATTACATAACCCAGCCAACTCAAGGACTGGTATCACAATTAGCATTTGGGTCTTCTGTTATTTCATAGGGCTGACCACTTTATACCCTCGGGTACGTGAATGTGCCTGACAGTGTGATAGTGAGGCTATGGCAGGAGTAGCTGTGGACATGGAGGCTGCATTAGATGCTTTGGCAGCTGAGGTGGACTGCAAAACACTACAAGCCTGGCTGGCAGAGGACTCGGAGGATGAGGATGGCCTGATTAGCCAATCCACCAAATCCTCTGTATGTTGCTGCTGCTTAAGACGGCCAGCACCAGTTAGAAAGGACAAGCGTGCCCCTGCAGAGGATGCACCACGTCCACGATGACCAGAGGCACAGCCTCCCGACACCGAGGCTGCTTGCCCTCTTATCTGTATCTGGGAGCGTCTGCCTGTCCTTATTGGTCTTTCTGACATGGCGAGTGATATATATAGATTAAATATATACAGAACTCTGATTCAACTCTAGTATAAATATTTCCATAACTCTGGTATAACACAGTGAGACACCCTGATATCTGGCAGCCAGTGACAAGACACAGATTACAATTCCCAGATACCTCCTATAAATCAGTGAGACCCCCTGATGGGTGGCAGTGACAAGACACAAATTACAATTCGCAGAAATCTGCTACAAGCCAGTGAGACCCCCTGATAGGACCCACTGATAGCTGGCAACAGTGTCAAGACACAGATTACAATTCACAGAAATCTGCTAGAAGTATGTGGGACACCCTGATAGCTGGCAGTGAGAAGACACAGATTACAAGTCTCGGAAACCTCCTATAAATCAGTGAGACCCCCTGATGGGTGGCAGCCAGTGAGAACACACGGATTATAACAATTCCCAAATATTTTGTAGAAATTACTGACCCCAAAATACTGCATGGCAGTGACAAGACACAGATCACCTCAATTCCCAAATATTTTGTAGAAATTACTGAGCCCCAAAATTCTGGCTGGCAGTGACAAGACACAGATTACCTAAAATTACCTCAATTCACAAATATTTTGTAGAAATTACTGAGCCCCCAAAATTCTGGCTGGCAGTGACAAGACACAGATTACCTCAATTCACAAATATTTTGTACAGATTACGGAGCCCCCAAAATTCTGCGTGTCAGTGACAAGACAAAGATTACCTCAGATTACCTCAATTCACAAATATTTTGTAGAAATTACTTTACTGAGCCCCCAAAATTCTGCGTGGCAGTGACAAGACACAGATTACCTCAATTCACAAATATTTTGTAGAAATTACTGAGCCCCCAAAATAGTTGCTGGGAGTGAGAACACAAAGATTACAACAATTCCCAGATATTTGGTAGAAATGAGACCCCCCCAGTAAATGAGACCCCCCAGTAGATGAGACCCCCCCAGTAGCTGGTGGCAGACTGGCAGTAAGAACACACACTAACACAAGATCAATCTCCTCTCAAATTTCCTCCCAAAAACGTGCAGAAGCGCTGTGTGAAGCCTTATATAGTGTGCTGCGGGACTTAGCTCTGTGAGCCCATGATTGGGCAAAATTTGCCCAATCAGGACTCTGAGCCATGATTGGCATAGTCTTGAACCTGTCTTGCACCTAACCTATGGTCAGGTGCAAGGCTGTAGCCAATTACAAGCTTCAGGCCAGTGGAAATTGTGCATTGTGGTCGATTGTGGTATATTGTGGGCTAACTCGAACCGAACACGTGGAAATGTTCGTACCGAACTGCGAACAGCTCATCCTCTGTTCGATCAGGCAGTCAGGTGGAGTCAGTGACCTCATCATCATTGTCATCACCCCTATCTCCTAGTCACTGGAGCCAACTTGGCAGTATGCTACAGCTGCTGGGACAACATGAATGCCAGTTATTTGTGTGTCACTGGCACCCCCTTCCTCTAGGTTGATTATACTCCCTTCCTCAACCTCAGAGATTGAATCAGAGCACTGTACTTGCTGCGCATCCTCAAGCAGCATGTCACTCTCATTGTAGTCAAACAATTCAGCTGACTCCGTGTGTGATACCCTGCCATGAGGAATCCCCACCTTCAATGCCCCCACTACTTAAATAGTCCTCCTCATCCTCCTACTGTCTGATCTGAGTAGGACCCGCTGGAATGCTGTTGTCACGGTTCCCAGATCCCACCACGCAGTACTTAACGCCCAACACTCCACAGAGCCCAGAAGCTGCCAACAGAGTAGCCGTGAAAGATCTCTAACTGTCTGGTCCTTAGAATTGGCCAGGTAAACTAGCTAGACAGAAAGGGTTAACAACACGGGGAGTAGTCAGCCGAGCAAGAATCAGGAATACAGAGTTCAGAATGGTCAAATGGAATAGCCGGGTCGATATCAGAGCAGTAGCGTAGTACAAGAAAAGGGTCTAGGGCAACAGAAGGCAGAATAGTCAGAAAACAAGCAGAGGTCAATAACGGGTTAATTCAATATAGCAGTCAGGTACAAGGATACCTCATCCTTCACCTGCCCTGATGCTGCCACTAATCACTACAACACTACGCTTATCTCTGCTCTAGACACTCTTGCTCCTCTTCGACTCTGCAAGGCCCCACGCCGCCAGCTTCAGCCCTGGCACACCCTCCAGACTCGCTACCTGCAAAGATGCTCCCGCACTGCAGAGCGTGCCTGGAGGAAATCCCGCTCTGAAGCTGATTTTGTTCACTTCAAGTTTATTCTCCGGTCATACACCTCTGCCCTCCACTTGGCCAAACAATCCTTCTTCTCATCTCTTATATCTACGCTGTCCTCCAACCCTAAACGGCTCTGGTCCACCTTCAACACCCTCCTCCACCCACCTGCACCTCCCCCCTCAGCTGCCTTCAGCGCTCAAGACCTGGCAGACTACTTCCTCAGCAAAACTCTAACTATCAGAAGCAACATCCCAACACAAGATAGTTATCTGCCACCTCCACTCCCACAGGTCCCCTCTGCCACCCTCTGCCGCTTCCTCCCAACCACTGAGGAGGAAGTCAATTCCTTATTGTCCTCCTCACATCTCACCACGTGCCCGCTCGACTCCATTCCCTCACATCTAATTCCTCCCCTCTCCTCCTCCCTCACCCCTGCTCTCACACACATCTTCAACCTATCTCTCTCCACTGGCTCCTTTCCATCCGCCTTCAAACACGCGCTAGTTACCCCTTTACTAAAGAAACCATCCCTAGACACCAACTCTCCATCCAACTACCACCCTGTATCCCTGCTTCCCTTCACATCAAAGCTCTTAGAAAAACAAGTCTTCAACCGCCTCTCCCTCTTCCTGTCCTCCAATTCCCTACTTGACCCCCTGCAATCTGGCTTCCGTCCGCTACACTCAACTGAAACTGCCCTCACCAAAGTCACCAACGACCTCCTAACTGCTAAAAAACACGGCCACTATTCTATTCTCATCCTGCTTGACCTCTCGGCTGCTTTTGACACTGTTGACCACCCCCTCCTTCTACAGACCCTCAACTCTCTGGGTCTCGGTGACACTGCACTTGCTTGGGTTGACTCCTATTTATCCAACAGGTCCTTCTGTGTGTCCTTTGCTGGTAACTCCTCCTCTTCATTGCCTCTATCTGTTGGTGTACCTCAAGGCTCTGTCCTTGGTCCTCTGCTCTTTTCCATCTACACCTCCTCCCTGGGCAAAATCATCAACAGCTTTGGCTTTAATTACCACCTCTACGCTGATGACACTCAGATCTACCTCTCTACCCCTGATCTCTCTCCCCCTGTCCTTTCAAAAGTCAGTGACTGTTTATCTGGCATCTCCTCCTGGATGGCCTCCCACCACCTAAAGATCAACATGTCAAAGACTGAGCTCCTACTTTTTCCTCCCTCTAATGCCTCCCCACCTCCTGACTTCTCTATCACGGTGGAGGGTATCACCATCTCCCCATCAAACCAAGTTCGCTGTCTTGGAGTTACACTTGACTCTGCTCTTTCCTTCATCCCCCACATCAAGTCTCTTTCCTCCTCCTGCCGATACCAACTGCGTAATATTTCCAGAATTCGGCCATTTCTTACCGCTGTCACCACAAAACAACTCATACACGCCCTGGTAATCTCCCGACTCGACTATTGCAATAATCTCTTATCTGGCCTCCCTCTGTCCCGCCTCTCCCCCCTACAATCCATCCTGAACGCCACCGCCAGGCTAATTCACCTCACCCGCCGCTCTGTCTCTGCCGCTCCCCTCTGCGAGTCCCTTCACTGGCTCCCCATCCACTGCAGAATTAAGTTCAAAATCCTTATCCTTACCTACAAAAGCCTCACTAACTCAGCTCCCCACTACCTGTCCTCACTAATCACCAAATACACCCCAGCCCGCTCCCTAAGGTCAAACAGTGACCTGCGCCTAGCTTCTCCCCGCATCACCTCTTCCCATGATAGACTGCAGGATTTCTCACGCGCAGCCCCCACTCTCTGGAACGCTCTCCCTCGTGCTGTCAGACTTTCCCCTAACTTCTCTTCCTTCAAACGCTCCCTGAAAACATTCCTATTTAGGGAAGCCTACCACCCAACTCACTGACGCAACCATCAATCACTCTCACCTTACAGTCCTCTCCTCCTGTTTCCAACCCCAACCCTCCTAGATTGTGAGTTCCTACGGGAATAGGGCCCTCATCTCCTCCTGTACTGTTTGTCAAATGTTGTTCAATGTATTGTAACCCTGTCTGTACTGTGCTTATTGTACAGCGCTGCGGAATATGCTGGCGTTTTATAAATAAATAATAATAAATAATAATAAGGAGCTCAGGTATGGATAACCACGATCTCTCAACTGCTGAGAATACACTGAGGGTTTTTAAAGACCTTCACCAGACCACGCCCCCCACTCAAGCTGCGCCTCCTGCAACCACCTCCCTGCCTGTCTCCATTTAAACCGGGCATTGGTCAGCGAGCAGCATCAGACATGCTGCCCTCAAGCACACAGGTAGGGCTGGAAGCCCCCAATGTTACAGTACCCCCCTCTCCACGGGAGGCCACCGGACGACCAACAGGACGAGCGGCAGGACGACCACCAGGGCGATCGGGGTGCGAGGCATGGAACGCCCTGACCAACCTAGGAGGCAGACATGTCGGAAGCTGGATTCCAGGACTGGTCTTCCGGACCATAACCCACCCAATCGACCAAGTACTGCAGAGCGCCCCTGCACAGCCTAGAATCCAAAACCCTCCTAACCTCATACTCAGATTCACCATCAACCTGAATAGGTGGAGGAGGAGGAACGACCCACGTGTACCTGTTACACAACAAAGGCTTCAGTAGGGAGGTGTGGAAGACGTTGTGCATGCGAAGATGTTTAGGAAGGGCAAGAGCATAAGCCACAGGATTAATGCGACGAATGATCTTATATGGACCTATAAACCGGTGTGCCATTTTCATAGAAGGCACCCGCAACTTCACGTTCCTAGTGGACAACCAAACTCTATCCCCCGCGTTATAGGAGGGAGCTTGTAACCTATGCCTGTCAGCCTTGCGTTTTTGGACAGCAACATTGCGCTCCATATTTTCTCGAATCTGTCTCCAAATCTCTTGCAGTTGAGTGAGATGGTCATTGAGAGCCGGGATGACCTGTTAAGTTTACTGAAGCTGTAGAGCCAGAGGGAAAAAACCATAGATGGCAGAAAAAGGAGAGTGGCCAGTGGTCTCGTTAACGGCGTTATTACGTGCATACTCAGCCCAGGGCAACAACTCCGACCAATTGTCTTGTTGTTGTGTGGTAAAGCAACGTATGTACTGCTCGAGACCCTGATTTGCCCTCTCTGCTGCCCCATTAGTTTGTGGATGATATACTGAAGAGAAGGCCAATCGCACCCCCATCTCTGCACAGAAAACCCTCCAGAAACAAGAGACGAACTGGGCTCCTCTGTCAGAGACTATTTCAGACGGAACCCCATGTATTCATACAATCTCTCTAGCAAAGACAACTGCCAGTTCTTTGGCTGTAGGAAGCTTAGGTAGAGGGACAAAATGAGCCGTTTTGGAGAAGCGGTCTACAACTGTCAGAGCCACAGTATGACCCTTGGACTTCTGCAAGTCCACAATAAAATCCATAGATAGATGAGACCAAGGCCTCTTAGGTATGGGTAAAGGCTGCAATAGACCGACAGGCAAGGATTTACTGGTTTTGCTTCTGGCACAGACTTGACAAGCCAAAACAAACAGACGTACGTCCTGTCGCATGGTGGGCCACCAGAACTGTCTGGAGATACTGGTAAGAGTCTTAGTAACACCAGGATGACCTGCTGGTTTAGAATCATGAAACATTATGAGTAATTCTTGTCTTTCCTTTTCAGGTACAAACAACATATCTGGAGGCTTGTCAGGTGGAGCCCCTACTTGAACTGCCTGGAGGCGTTCCAGGAAAGGTGAGGAGACAGACAAGACCGTGGAAGCCACAATACGTTCAGGAGGAACTATAGGATTGTGGTCTTGTGTATTAGATTCATACGGGTCATATTGACGAGATAAGGCATCAGCCTTTACATTGCGGTCACCTGGTCTGTAAGTCAATACAAAATTAAACCGAGAAAGTAGCAATGACCACCTGGCCTGTCTCGCGTTCAAACGTTTAGCATCCCCGATGTACGTAAGGTTCTTATGATCAGTAATTATCAATAAAGGGTCAAGAGTACCTTCCAACAAATGTCTCCACTCTGACAGGGCAGACACAATAGCAAGCAATTATCTGTTACCGATATCATAATTGCGTTCTGCTGGTGATAATTTTCTTGAAAAGAACCCACAAGGATGTAGAGGTTTCCCTGGAGACTCTCTTTGAGACAGGACAGCCCCAATGCCTATCTCGGAAGCATCAACCTCAAGAACAAACGGAATCCTGGGATCAGGATGCCGTAACACGGGAGCGGAAGTGAAAGCTTGTTTGAGGGCTTCGAATGCTTGTTTGGATTGAGAAGACCAGATCTGGTTCTTCAGACCTTTACGTGTCATATTAATGATAGGGGAGGCTACAGCGGAATAATTCTTGATAAATCTCCTATAATAGTTGGAAAACCCCAGAAACCTCTGTATGGCTTTGAGACCTTGAGGGAGAGGCCATTCTGAGATGGCCGTGAGTTTAGAAGGATCCATCTCAAAACCTTCTGGAGTGATAATATACCCAAGGAATTTCATGACCAGATATTCATAATGCCCACTCCTGGTGTTAAATGCGGTTCTCCATTCATGCCCCTCTTTTATACGTATCAGGTTGTAAGCTCCTCTTAAATCAAGTTTTGTGTATACTGCTGACCGCCTTAACCTGTCGAACAGTTCTGATATGAGAGGGATAGGGTACACGTTCTTAATGGTGATCTTGTTAAGCCCCCTATAAGCGATACACGGGCGTTAATCTCCCTCTTTTTTAGACACAAAAAAGAACCCAGCCCCTGCTGGAGAAGAGGAACGTCGGATAACACCTCTCTCCAAATTCTCCTTTATGTACTCCTCCATAATTTTGTTCTCCTTTATGGAAAGAGGATATACTTTACCTCGAGGAGGCATGGTACCAGGATGAATATCTATGGCACAATCATACGGTCTATGTGGAGGCAGTTTCTCTGCCTCTCTTTTTGTAAGGATATAGAGTCACCCAGCATGCAGACAAAACCCAGAAAGGCAAGAAAGGACCCTAAACTGAGAAGCTGGTCCTTAGAATGGCCAGGTACTAATCTAGAATACACAGAAGTACAGATTAGGGACAGGAGAGATATCGTAGTATAAACAAGCCAGAGGTATGTACACGAGGTAAACATATGCCAAGGGATAATGCAGAAAACACAGTCAAAATACAAGCCAGAAGTCAAACCAGAAAATCAATAATCATAAACTGTAGAAACGCGCTGAAGGCTAGAAATAACCACGTCAGGGCTCAGAGCACAGACTGGAACTGATATTTAAAGGCCTAGATCCCTGACCAGGTGTGGCATACAAAGTGGCCTGATTCAAAGACTGGCGCCCTCTCTGTTGGGAAGGCCGTACTGCAGGAGCAGTAGCAGGCATGACACTTTTATCAAATACAGCCCTGAGGTCGGCATATTGGTCAGGAACCTCTGTAGATAATGGAGGAGCTGTGGGTGTGTTCAGGGCACCGACATGCTGAATGGGTATTAAACAAGTCCCAAAACAAGCAGGACTCCAAGACAGTATCTCTCCCTTAGCCCAATCAATAACAGGATCATGTTCCACCAACCAAGGAAAACCAAGTACAACAGGATTGGAAGGTGAATGGATAACTTGAAATATAATTTCCTCTTTATGCAAGAGACCAGTGGTAAGAACCACTGTAACCGTATCGTGAGTAATCCTAGGGCAGGATAACGGTCTGCCGTCTATGGCTTCGACGGCTAAGGGTGTCTCTCTTACAACCAGAGGTAGAGAAATGGAAGAGGCGTAGTTAACATCGATAAAGTTGCCAGCAGCCCCAGAATCCAAAAAAGCGGTAGTATGTGTGGTCTTGGTCTCCCAAGCCAAGGATACTGGTAACATAAGTTTAGTGTCTTTGACAGGAGACATGCACGTCACACCCAAGGCCTGTCTCCTCAGCTGCCTTAGGTGCGGTAGTTTTCCGGCTTATCATGCATCTTAGGGCGAGTAGGACATTGAAATCGTACATGTCCCCCCAAACCACAATACAGGCACAATCCCTCACGAAAACGCCTTGTTCTCTCTTCCTCTGTAAACCTAGTACGGCCTAGTTGCATAGGCTCAGAGGGAGGAGATAACTCTCTTGGTGGTGCCTGAAAGACAGGGGCCAACCTAGGTAACGGTCTCTTGGGTTTCTCTCTTGGAGTCCTTCTGTCCCTTATCTGATTATCTATACAATAATCAATGAGTTCACACAATACCTCAGGTAGTTTACGTGGAGCCAATTCATGCATCAATGACTCTGATAACCCCTCCATAAAAGCCAGAACCAGTGTCTCATTTGTCCAGTTCACATCAGAGATCAAGGTTTTAAATTCTATGGCATAATCAGACACAGTCCTGTTCCCTTGACGTATGCGGAACAAGGATTTGCCGGCTACCGTGGCCTTTCTGGTAGGATTAAATGTACGTTGTAACTCGGCTATGAATTCTTTATAATCCCGTATGATAGGCTTCTCTGCCTCCCATAAAGGAGTCGCCCATGTCAATGCTCTGCCAGACAGATGATTAATGATGAACCCGACTTTGGCAATGTCAGAGAAAAACATCTGTGGATTTAATTTAAAATGAATATACACATGGACCAAAAATTCCCGGCACTCTGAGGGAGTACCGTCAAACCTCATAGGAGCGGTCATGTGTACCTGGGATGTCTGAACGACAGGGGACACATGTATATCAAGCGGGGGTGCAACCCCAGCTGGTTCCAGGTGAGCCGTACGAGTCAGGATAGTTTGTAAGGCAATAGCAAACTGATCCATCCTATGATCCTGCTCATACTGTCTGGATCCAAAGTTAGCCAAGTGCTGTGTTAAGTCTGCGGGATCCATATTGGCCAGATCGTAATGTCACGGTTCCCAGATCCCACCACACAGTACTTAACGCCCAACACTCCACAGAGCCCAGAAGCTACCAACAGAGTAGCAGTGAATGATCTCTAACTGTCTGGTCCTTAGAATTGGCCAGGTAAACTAGCTAGACAGAAAGGGTTAACAACACGGGGAGTAGTCAGCCGAGCCAGAATCAGGAATACAGAGTTCAGTATGGTCAAATGGAATAGCCGGGTCGATATCAGAGCAGTAGCGTAGTACAAGAAAATGGTCTAGGGCAACAGAAGGCAGAATAGTCAGAAAACAAGCAGAGGTCAATAACGGGTTAATTCAATATAGCAGTCATTTACAAGGAGCTCAGGTATGGATAACCACGATCTCGCAACTGCTGAGAATACACTGAGGGTTTTTAAAGACCTTCACCAGACCACGCCCCCCACTCAAGCCGCGCCTCATGCAACCACCTCCCTGCCTGTCTCCATTTAAACCGGGCATTGGTCAGCGAGCAGCATCAGACATGCTGCCCTCAAACACACAGGTAGGGCTGGAAGCCCTCAACGTTACAGCTGTCTGCGGAAAGACTGGGGCGTTGAGAGATAGGGAAGGCCTCCTCTTCCTCCCGCTGCTCTGCCTCTAGAGCCACATCTATAATTCCCTGCAGAGTGTGCTCCAGCAGGAACACTAAAGGAATTGTGTCACTGATGCATGCACTGTCCCTGCTCACCATCCTCGTTGCCTCCTCAAATGGTGAAGTACAGTGCATGCATCCTTGATCATCAGCCACTGCGGGGGGGGGGGAACAAGTTGACCTGAACCTGTCCTTGTGCCATACTCACACAGGTACTCGTTGATGGCCCTCTGCTGCTTGTGCAGACGCTGCAGCATTGCTAATGTCGAATTCCACCTGGTGGGGCATGTCACAGATCAGACGGTTTGTGGGAAGGTGGAATTCTCTTTGCATTTCTGCCAGGCGAACGCTTGCTGGGAATGACTGTCTGAAGTGACTGCAGACTTTTCTGGCCTGGATGAGAAGCTCTGGCAGCCCTGGGTACTTGGTTAGGAAATGCTGTATCACCAGATTTAGGACATGTGCTAGGCATGGTACATGCGTCAATTTACCCTTGAGTAGGGCGGAGAGAAGGTTGCTGCCATTATCACAGACGATCATTCCCAGCTGAAGCTGGCGTGGTGTTAGCTCTGCAGGGGCAGGTGCAGAGATGGTTGACAGAATTTCTGGCCCGGTGTGGCTCCTGTCCCCTAAAAAAACAGCTCAAGCACAGTATGGCATCTTTTTGCTTGAGCCATTGCGTACACCCTGTCAGGCATCGGTTTAACTGCCACTTCGCCAGAGACACAGAAGGAGGAGGAGGAGGAGGAAGAGGGAGAAGTGGTGGTGGAGCAGACAGACCTCATACAAGCAGCTTTCTGGAGGCGTGGTGGATGAACAAGCTCCAGCACAGAGCCCCGTCTTGGATCCCTCCCAGCTGCAATCAGAGTTACACAGTGTGCCGTGAAGGAAATGTAACAACCCTGTCCATGCTTGCTGGACCACGTGTCTAAAGTGACATGCACCTTGCTGCTGACTGCCTTTCCCAATGACTGGATAACATTGTCTTCCACGTGCTGGTATAGTGCTGGAATGGCCTTGCGTGAAAATTAATGGCGTTTTGGAACCTGCCACTGTGGTACAGCGCATTCAGAAAATTCACGGAAGGGAGCAGAGTCCACCAGCTGGAAAGGCAGCAGCTGCAATGCGAGTAATTTTGCTAAGCTGGCATCTAGATGCTGTGCTTGGGGATGGTTGGGACTATATTTTTTCTTTCGCTGCAGCAGCTGCGGCAACGTAATCTGACTGCGTAAATCTTCAGCTACTGGGATGATGTCACATTGTGAGGAAGGACCTGCTGGTACATCCATTACTGTAGCATCATCCCTGTCAGTGGAGGTTGTAAGCAATTGCATGGCAGGACATACAGTGTGGGTAGAGACAGATGAGGAGGAGGAGGACTTACGCAAAGTTTTGCCCCAACGGGATGTGTGGCACTTGTTCATATGTCGCCTCAAGCACGTGGTACCCAATAGGCTTGTGCACCGATTTTTTTTCCGGTTCGATTCAGTTTGATTTTTCGGATTTTTAAACTTTCGATTCGGCTCGTTTCGACCGATTTCTGTTTCGATTCGGTTCGGCTCGATTCGTTTTTCGTGTACTTTTTTTTCGGAATATCGACCATTTTTCGTATTTTCGTGTCACTTAGTTCGTTTTTTGTATCGACTTTTCGTAAGTTCGGAAATTTTTGTTTTTTCGGAAAGTCTGTTCTCCTCGTTTCAAAGCAATAAATTTCAATTTGACACATTTCAAGTCCATTCGAAAATTCCGAAAATATTTCGTTTCGGCTCGGAAAACTTTTAGGATCTGCCATTTTCGGATCTAAAAATTTTCAGAAATTCGGCTGCATCCGAAAACACGAATCGGGAAATTTCGTGAAAACTCCGAAATTCCGAAACCCGAAACGCACATCCCTAGTACCCAAGTGTCTGGTGTTTATCCCTCGCTTCAGCCTCTTCTCACATAGATTACAAATTGCAACGGTGGGGTCTGCTGCACATTTCTTAAAGAACTCCCAGACAGCAGAGTTCCTGCATGTGTTCTTTAAGACAACAGCGCTCTGCACCGGAGCAGCTCTGACATGTTATGCCTTGGACTGGCTAGTGCTACGGTTGGTCACAGAGGATGTTGTGCCTCGTGTTTGCTGTGCCTCCTCCTCCTCCTCCTCCTCACTTGATTCCTCAAATCGATCTGGGACCCAGGTGGAGTCAGTGACCTCATCATCATCAATGTCATCTTCACCCCCTATCTCCTCGTCACTGGAGCCAACTTGGCAGTATGCTGCAGCTGCTGGGGCAACATGAGTGCCAGTTATTTGTGTGTCATCACTGGCACACCCTTCCTCTAGGTTGATTATACTCCCTTGCTCAACCTCAGAGATTGAATCAGAGCACTGTACTTGCTGCGCATTCTCAAGCAGCATGTCACTCTCATTGTAGTCAAACAATTCAGCTGACTCCTCCGTGTGTGATAGCGAGGCTACGGCAGGAGTAGCTGTGGACATGGAGGCTGCATTAGATGCTTTGGCAGCTGAGGTGGACTGTAAAGCACTAGAAGCCTGGCTGGCAGAGGACTCGGAGGATGAGGATGGCCTGGTTAGCCAATCCACCAAGTCCTTTGTATGTTGCTGCTGCTTAAGATGGCCAGCACCAGTTAGAAAGGACAAGCGTGCCCCTGCAGAGGATGCACCACGTCCACCACAACCAGAGACACAGCCTCCCGACACAGGGGCTGCTTGCCCTCTTATCTGTGGCTGGGAGCATCTGCCTGTCCTTTTTGTTCTTTCAGACATGGTGAGTGATATATAGATTAATATATACAGAACTCTGATTCAACTCTGGTATAAAGATTTAAATAACTCTGGTATAACTCAGTGAGACACACTGATAGCTGGCAGCCAGTGACAAGAGACAGATCACCTTAATTCACAAATGTTTTAAATAAATTAGTGAGCCCCAAAATACAGCGTGGTACTGTTTGTGTGACGAGACACAGATCACCTTAACTCCCAAATGTTTTAAGAAATTAGTGAGCCCCAAAATACAGCGTGGTACTGTATGTATGACGAGACACAGATCACCTTAATTCCCAAGTGTTTTAAAGAAATTAGTGAGCCCCAAAATACAGTGTGGTACTGTATGTATGACGAGACACAGATCACCTTAATTCCCAAGTGTTTTAAAGAAATTAGTGAGCCCCAAAAAAAAATTGCTGGCACAGTGACGAGACACAGAAGATCACCTTAATTCCCAAGTGTTTTAAAGAAATTAGTGAACCCCAAAATACAGCGTGGTACTTTTTGTATGACGAGACACAGATCACCTTAATTCCCAAGTGTTTTAAAGAAATTAGTGAGCCCCAAAATACAGCGTGGTACTTTTTGTATGACGAGACACAGATCACCTTAATTCCCAAGTGTTTTAAAGAAATTAGTGAGCCCCAAAAAAAAATTGCTGGCACAGTGACGAGACACAGAAGATCACCTTAATTCCCAAGTGTTTTAAAGAAATTAGTGAGCCCCAAAATACAGCGTGGTACTTTTTGTATGACGAGACACAGATCACCTTAATTCACAAGTGTTTTAAAGAAATTAGTGAGCCCCAAAAATAATTGCTGGCTGTGTGACGAGACCCAGATCACCTCAATTCACAAATGTTTTAAAGAAAGTTGTAAACCCCAAAAAAAATTGCTGGCACAGTGACAAGACACACATCACCTAAATTCCATGATATTTGGTATAAATGAGACCCAAAAAGACTTGCTGGCACAGTGTGACAAGACCCAGAAAATCACCTCAATACACAAATGTTTTAAATAAAGTTGTAAACCCCAAAAAAACTTGCTGGCACAGTGACAAGACACACATCACCTAAATTCCCTGATATTTGGTCGAAATGAGACCCCCCCAGACCCCCCCAGTAGCGTTGCAGACCGGCAATAACAACACACACAACTATCTCCTTTGAAATCTCCTCTGAAATGCGTGCAGAAGCGTTGCGTGGAAACCTTATATAGTGTGCTGCGGGACTTAGCTCTGTGAGCCCATGATTGGGCAAAATTTGCCCAATCAGGACTCTGAGCGGTGAATGGCATAGTGTTCAACCAGTCTTGCACCAGTCCTGTGGTCAGGTGCAAGGCTGTAGCCAATTATGAGCTTCAGGCAGTGGGAAAATGCATTGTGGTCCATTGTGGTCGAGCATGCGGCGAACACCCGGAAACACCCGGAAACACCCGCGATCTGCTCGAACAGGCTAAGTTCGGGTCGAACCCCGAACCGTCCGAACCTGAACAGCTCATCCCTAGTTGGAAACAGGAGGAGAGGACTGCAAGGTGAGAGTGATTGATGGTTCATCAGTGAGTCGGGTGGTCGGCTTCCCTAAATAGGAACGTTTTAAGGGAGCGTTTGAAGGAAGAGAAGTTAGGGGAAAGTCTGACCGTACGAGGGAGAGTGTTTCAGAGGATGGGGGCTGCGCGTGAGAAGTCCTGCAGTCTATCATGGGAATAGGTGATGGGGGGAAGATAGGCGTAGGTCACTGTTTGACCTTAGGGACCCTCCTCTCAGTATAGCAAATTCAACTACAGTATATACACTTCATACCTTTCGTGAACAGGGGAACAAGGATACATAATTAGGAGAGACCCTTTTAATGCTACTGGGTCCTTTTAAGTGCAATCTGATCTAGCTACCTCCCTCTGTGGAATTTTTCCAGTAGCTGTTACAATGTGCTCACCCTTCTAGGGTCTCTACTAGTCTAATAGATATATTACCTGCTTACTAAGAACAGACTATTTCCAGACTTTTCTATACCAAGTGAACCCCGGAAGGTTCACAAAGGTGGTGCAGTAGACATTGCTTATTTAGATTTCAGTAAGGCTTTTGATACTGTTCCGCATAGAAGCTTATCAATAAATTGCAATCTTTGAGCTTGGATTCCAATATTGTTGAATGGATTAGGCAGTGGCTGAGTGACAGGCAACAGAGGGTTGTGGTAAATGGAGTTTATTCGGCGCAAGGTCTTGTTACCAGTGGGGTACCTCAGGGGTCAGTACTTGGACCCATTCTCTTTAATATTTTTATTAGTGATATTGCAGAAGGTATTAATGGAAAAGTATGTCTTTTTGCTGATGACACAAAAATTTGCAACAGGGTTGACGTTCCTGGAGGGATCAGCCAAATGACAAATGATTTAGGTAAACTAAACAAATGGTTGGAGCTGTGGCAATTGAGTTTTAATGTGGATAAGTGCAAGATAATGCACCTGGGACGTAAAAACCCAAGGGCTGAATATATAATATTTGATACATTTGAGGGTTGGGATTTAGGGGTCATTATTTCAGAGGATCTAAGGGTAATAGAGCAGCAGGAAATGCTGGCAGAATGCTTGGAAATGCTGGCAGAATGCTTGGTTGTGTAGGGAGAGCCTGTATTAGCAGTAGGAAAAGGGAAGTGCTCATGCCACTGTACAGAGCACTGGTGAGACCTCACTTGGAGTACTGTGTGCAGTACTGGAGACCGTATCTCCAGAAGGATATAGACATCTTAGAGAGAGTTCAGAGAAGGGCTACTAAAATGGTGTACGGCTTGAAGGAGAAAAGTTACCAGGAAAGGCTTAACGATCTTAACTAGGGATGAGTTGTTCGGTTCGATCAGTTCGGAGTTCGATTCGAACATTGGCCGTTCGAAAGCTCGCAAACATCGAACTTTTTGGCGTGTTCGGTTCAAGTTCGAATTTTTTTTAAAATAATTGAAAAAAATATAAAAAAATACTAAAAAAAATCTAGAAATAAAGAGACTCTTTACTGCAGAATATTATAAGCAACGGTTTATTAGATATTGAATTAAAAAACTACCCAGGGCAAGAAGGCACGCATGTGGGCGATGATTAGCAATGGACGGACTGTGTACGTCGTCAAGAAGCGGTATGTATAATAGCATAAACATGTTACATACACATAACACACATTACATACATCTACCAACAAATGTCACCACATGCTGCAGCGTAATGTATTATCTGTTTGTCAGACAAATGTGACTGTCATAAAATTATTCTGGCTTTATTTAAAATATTTGCACACGTGTACATTTTTCTGAAACTTTCACACCTCAAAATTACTGTGCTTAGAGTGCATGAGGCTTGCATATGATTTTTTGCGCCGCCTGTGTGTTTCATCTTTAAAATGCTGCAATGGGTGATATGGATTTTCTAGCTTACAAGGAACGCATGCTTTACAGTCTGCCTAATGTCTAGGTGCAAAGATTCTCACCCCTAAATGACATGTACTCGCAGCAGGGCTCTCAAATGGCATAAACAACAGGTGTTAGTGTTTGGAAATAACATGTGCTTCTAATTAGTCTGGTCTTATGAATTTGATACATTGCCTGCAGACTGGGTGTGGCTCCTGCACATGTATGAACACTGTGCTTCTGAATTCTAAGAAGTGTTCATTTCTACTACATGTTCCTCTGATATGCTGTTTAACCCCTTAAGGACCAGCACTCTGTAAAGCCAATCATTAATGATGTAGATGTTACGTCATTTGTCATCAAGGGCTTAATAAAATCTTTATCACACTCCTTAGATTTAAACGTAATATTCCAGTATTTGTATGTCATGTACCTCTCCCGAAGGGCCTATGTGAGCATACAATTATTATTGTGTTAGATCTATAGTTTTGGTGCCAGCGTGGTGGTTCGGCTCGCTGCTTCTGCATTAGTAACACAACACAACGTGAAAATGTCTATCATAAAGTGTACAAGCTGAGTCCCTCGAGTCTCTGACTATCCATTGTCATATATACCTTGCTTTATACATATAATACATTCCCTCATCTAACAGGATAGTAGCCAGTCCCTGTGCATTTTAACCCCTTAAGGGTGGCTAGGTGTCATGTGTGGGTCTTTGGCGATGTTTCTATACATCCTAGAAATCTGCCACGTCACGGGCGGGTTATTGGGACCTCCTAGGCACGATATTTGAAGGAATTTTTCATTTTTATTTTTAACCCTTATTTTATGGAAAACTCACTGTTCCTTTAAAAACGTCTTTTTTTAAACGTTTTGTCCTTGTTTCCTGTTCCCCAGGGCACTACCCGGACCCCCATACACATTTTATGGCAAATACCTTGCATATATGCCCTCTTGGAAAGCACTCTAAAAATCGAACTTTTGAGTCCCATTGACTTGTATTGAGTTTGGTTTGAGTTCGAACTCGAACTTTTGAAATTGTTCGAGTTCGAATGCGAACCGAACATGGGGGTGTTCGGCTCATCCCTAGGATTGAGCAGAACCAATTCCACAGCTAGCTGGAATTGCCTATACAATGGTGACCCCTAGTGGCAAATAAGGAACTTGCTATTTAGTTCTAGAATAAATCAGTTGGTATACATGTAGGGAAAAAAGAGAAGCAGCAAATAGCGATTAAATGGTGTAGGCGACGTCCCAATATACACTTTCACTATATGAATTGCATATCTTCAAGACCCTTACAATTTTTTATTGTGACACTGTGTTTTGGGAATTTTCCCACTGTACATTTGTACCCACTACTGGTTCCTATTTTCTTTATTTGCTGAATCAAATTTACAAAAAATTACATTGCGGCACAGATTTGTGCACGCAAACGTACTTTGCGTGGATTTTTGAGCGGCGCCTTTACGAACGTTATTTTTTGACGGCTGAAAGAATGCGTTCAGATCGTAATACCACGTTTATTTTCACGCGATAACGCTTGACAGTGCGCGCAAAAAAAATTGCGCTGCGCATACAAATTTGCGCGAAGAATGTAATAGAGCCCTTAATGTCCGTCTGGTACTTCTGATCCATTAAAAGTTAAGTTTTAATATACTTTGGGCAGTATTACAAAGATCCCATTCAGTAAATCCCATTCAGTAAACCAATCATTGTTGCTGGATTTTATCGCCCACCAAGCTCTCCAGTGCACTCCCTCTCTGACATAACTCAAATCCTTCATAACTTACTTGAACAAAACCAAAAAAGTGAACTGCTGGTCCTCGGCGATTTCAATATTGATTGGCTGAATCCTAAAGCCAATAAACACTGCTCACTGTTTAAGGCCTTGCAGCTAACTCAATTAATCTCCTCCCCCACTCACATTAATATGAACAGCCCTAACCATACCCTGCTGGACTGGATTCTCTCTTCATGTCCCAATAGAATACAGAAAGCAGGCATTCTCGCTAATAGCTTCAGTGACCACTGTCTAGTGCACTGTGTGCACAAAATAAAGGCCACAAAATCTCCCCCAAAGGTAATAATCACAAGGTCTTTCAAGAAATTTATTCTTGAATCCTTCCTAAGTGATGTCAAAGAAGCTCCCATGGTAAAGACTAAACCTTATCCCAGACTTGGACTGTGCAATTGAATTCTTTCAGTCCGAGCTCCTGAAAGTCTGGAATGCCCATGCACTGCTGCGTAAAGTGCGAGTAAAAAGGGCTCATCTCCCCTGGGTTACAGCTGATCTTACACAAATGTACCAGTTTAGAGATTCACTGTGGTCAAATTTCAAGAGTACTGGTTCCATGAATGATCACTGTGAATACCAAAAATGCCGGAATGCACGCACAAAACAAACAAAAATGGCTAAAGCCCAATACTTCAATGAAAATCTAAACAATAACCTATCAAACCCCAGAAATTTTTGGAGAATCATAAGTAACATACATGCACCCCCAGTCCACTCCCAGCCGGCTGCTATAAAAGTAAACAACCAAACACTGTGACACCCCCTAATTGTTGCAAATGCCTTTAATAATTATTTTGTTGGGTGTGCCACCACCCTAATTGCTAAGCTAGCAAATGACACACCTACAGAAAGGCCACACACAGGTCAGGCCCCTCTTACCGTGCAGAGACCCCATATCGCAGATAAATTCAACTTTAGACCAGTGCCTGTCAGTGTAGTTACTAAACTGCTCCGTAATCAAAAAATTAAATACCAGTCTGGACCTGATCAAATCACAGCAATGCTGCTGAAAATCAGTGCCCCGGCAATTGCAAAACCTGTCGCAACACTCATCAATGAATCACTGGCAACTGGATACATACCCAAACTATGGAAGACTGCGAGAGTGGTACCTATCCATAAAAGTGGTGACAGTACTTTGGTATCCAACTACAGTCCAATCTCATTGCTCCCCATTATGTCAAAAATTTTGGAAAAATGCGTGTACACACAATTACGTGATTATTATCAATCTTCAAACTATTTAACCCCAGATCAATCCGGCTTTTGTCCAAATCACTCAACTAACACCGCCCTTTTAAAAGTTTGCAATGATACCCAAGCTGGCATGGAACAAGGAGACCTAACTGGAGCATCTTCCTTGATTTTGCCAAGGCCTTTGACACAGTAGACCATGGTATCTTGTTACAAAAACTTAAAAACTCTATTGGTGATCACACGCTAACCTGGTTTGAATCATACGTATCCAACCGATATACAACATGTGTCCATCTCTGGCAGCTCCTCCCTCCCCTCCCAGTCACGTGTGGAATACCCCAAGGCTCAATACTCGGCCCCCTGCTATTCACAATATTCATAAATGTTCTGCCTAACATCTGCAAAGCCTCAACTGTACACATGTATGCAGATGACACTGTAATCTATACCAGCAAACCAGATCTCCCACAGCTGGAGGCGATGCTGCAAGAACAATTCACAGGGGCAGAAAAGTGGATCAAAGATAACAAACTTTTTCTAAATACTGACAAAACTGTAACGATGCTCTTTGGAACAGCACCTAAACTACACAAACTGCAAAATCCTCATCTACATAGAAAATGTCGGCAGATAAGAACCTTTCGGTCCAATTACATGGATACTTTACATGGATTTATCTTTTGTTTAGGATAGCCTTATGCCTATCCCATGCCTGCTTAAATTCAATCACTGTTTTGGCCTCTACCACTTCAACTGGAAGGCTGTTCCATGTATCCACCACCCTCTCAGTAAAATAATGCTTCCTGATGTTACTTTTAAAACTTTGCCCCTCTAATCTAAGACTATGTCCTCTTGTTTTGCTACTTTGTTTCTTTTTAAATATACTACCTTCCTCTACCTTGTGGATTCCCTTTACGTATTTAAATGTTTCTATCATATCTCCTCTGTCTCGTCTTTTTTCCAAGCAATACATGTTAAGATCATTAAGCCTTTCCTGGTAACTTTTCTCCTTCAAGCCGTACACCATTTTAGTAGCCCTTCTCTGAACTCTCTCTAAGATGTCTATATCCTTCTGGAGATACGGTCTCCAGTACCGCACACAGTACTCCAAGTGAGGTCTCACCAGTGCTCTGTACAGTGGCATGACATGTCCAGTACATGTCAGGACAAAATCAAATGGCACGCTGGCCACAGTCACTTCTCTCAAATATCTAGGTATGTGGTTAGACCCAAATCTATCCTTTGGCCCCACATCGAAAAACTCTCATCTAAACTTTACCCCAAACTAGGTGCCCTCTACAGAAACAAATCCTGCCTGAGCCCCGCGGTAACGAAGCAGATTGTACAACAAATGCTTATGCCGGCTATTGAATACGGAGATGTAGTGTATGCAGCCGCCCTGCAAACACACCTTCATAAACTTACTACATTGTATAACTCATTCTGCCGCTTTGTGCTACAATGTAACTACATGACCCACCATTGTGACATGTTAAAAGTGCTAAACTGTCCGTCGCTGGAATCTAGACGTACCCTTCACCTTTCCAACCTGGTGTTTAAGAGATTTTATGGGAGGCTACCACCCTACCTGAATAGGCTTCTTCCCTCAGCAGTTCCCTCATCCTATAACCTCCGATCCAGGACCGGCACCTTACTTGCAATACCACAATACAAAAAGAAAGTGTCTCGATCCTCATTTTCCTACAGAGCACCGCAATTATGGAATAACCTCCCAGACACCATCAAATCTTCCCCCAGTTTTAAGTCACTCAAGAGCTCCCTATTAACATACCTCAATACGGAATGCACCTGTAAACATGTAACAAAGTGACTATATACAGAATGCACCTGTAAATATGTAACCTAGTGACTATATACAGAATGCACCTGTAAACATGTAACACAGTGACTATATACAGAATGCACCTGTAAACATGTAACATAGTAACTATATTACTTACATATCTATTTTCTGTTAATCTGTATATTTGTGTTTTGTTCTGAATATCTTGCATTTATTACTCTGTATTTCTGTAACATCTGTAAAATTTCACTGCTCTTGAACTCAGAACATATTAGAAAACGAGAGAAATCTCAATGTATCCTTCCTGGTAAGATACTTTGTAAATATAAATAAATAAATAAAGTTGGTGCTAACTTAACCAGAGCTGTTGTAAACTTAACAGCTCCATAGACTGTGGCCCTATTACATTCTAAGAGCAATTTCGTTCGCGTAGAGCAAATTTTTTTGCGCGCATCGTCCAGCGTTATCGCGCAAAAATTAACGTGGTATTCCAATCCGAACGCATTTTCTCATCCGTCAAAAAATAGCGTTCGTAAAGACGACGCCCAAAACTAAGTGTAATACGAGCGCAGTAACGTAGCGCACGTAAATCAGTGTGCGGACTGTTTTTTTCGCTGGATTCAGCCAATCAGAATTTAGAACCTTACCTTAATTGACCTTAATTGACTCACTTAAGTATTTGCGCCTGTCAAAGTAAATCTGAGTATAGATGCTGCAGCAATAATAAACAAAACGCACAAATTCTCAATTTTTTAGTTTGGGTATGTGTAGAATGTGTAACTATACTCTGCTGTATTTGGTTTCGGCCAGGACGTTCCGATTTGCCATTAACACCAGCTTGCGTTTAGACTCCAGTGATGGCCAGTTTAGCTCTTTTAACATGTCACAATGGTGGGTCATGTAGTTACATTGTAGCACAAAGCGACAGAATGAGTTATACAATGTAGTAAGTTTATGAAGGTGTGTTTGCGGGGCGGCTGCATACACTACATCTCCGTATTCAATAGCCGGCATAAGCATTTGTTGTACAATCTACTTTCTTACCGCGGGACTCAGGCAGGATTTGTTTCTGTACAGGGCACCTAGTTTGGGGTAAAGTTTAGTTGACAGTTTTTCGATGTGGGGGCCAAAAGATAGATTAGGGTCCAACCACAAACCTAGATATTTGAGAGAAGTGACTGTGGTCAGCGTGCCATTTGATGTTGTCCCAACACATAAGTGAGGATTTTGCAATTTGTGTAGTTTAGGTTTTGTTCCAAAGAGCATCGTTACTGTTTTGTCATTATTTAAAAAAGTTTGTTGTGTTTGATCCACTTTTCTACCTCTGTGAATTGTTCTTGCAGCGCGGCCTCCAGCTGTGGGAGATTTGGTTTGCTGGTATAGATCACAGTGTTGTCTGCGTACATATGTAAATCTCACCAGGCCATTCCTCCTTCAAAACCGCAATGCCGGGAAACATGTAAAAAGATGAATTGTATAATAAAACCACCGTGCCGCGGCAGAGAAATTGCCCCACAGTGATTCAGTGTGAAGCCCATAGGATTCAAAATAAAAAATATTTTCGTTTTTATTTTTTTAATCCTCAGAAAAAAAGCCTATTTATTGATTTATTGATTTTTTTTTAATGGTAATTTTCTGGATTTTTAGATGAAATTTTGGGTTCCTTTTTTAAAAAAACAAAGAAACACGAGACTTTTTTTCTCTTGCTGAACATGTTCTTTTTTTCTCTTTGAGCCGGCTGCATTCAGCTTTGCTGTCCCTGGTGCTGAAACCTATTTCAGCACCAGGAACGGGGTTACCCCCTGTTCTGGCAATCATAGATTTACATGCGTTTAATGTATTAGGGTACTGTTGCTTTAATTTGTCAGCCATTACTAAGCAATACATTGCAGCTACTTCCTGGTTTAGGAATCCATTTGGTGTTCAGAGAGCAACAGGAAGTCAGCTCCACATTTCTTTCACACATGCCTTGGAATTAGAAGTCTGTAAGTAGAGCATCAATGTTTTTAAGTTAAAGCACATGTTTTTAGCAACTCAAATACTGTTCCATATTAGTTTAATAGTGTTTGATTTGTTTTAGCATTAAGTTAAACTTCTATTTCTGTTAGTATTTTCACAGCTAGGAAGCATCGCTCGTCACGTGTCTGTGTAGATTTGTATTCCTAGCCAAATATATTGTCATAATTCTGTAACGTTTGCAGTTTTACAATAAAAGATTGATGTTAATAAGAATCTAAAATGTGAGGATAAAATAGAAGTAAAGGAAAGACTTCATGCAATCCTGCTTCTGGACTTTTATTAACAGTATGTAAGCTGTCTGCCAAGCCTTGTACCTCAGACACATTGTGAGGGCAGGACACCGCCCCCCTGGAGCCTTCAGCGAGTAATTTCTCCACCCCCTGCTTCGGCTGCGTTGGACGGGGGTTGTCTTTGGTGCTGAAACTCCATTTCCGCTCTAAGGTTTTTTTTCTCCCTGCAGCGGGGTTCATTGTTTTTTTTTTTCGTTCGGGGACCTGTCTAGCAGCTGACCTGGTTCATCCACAGACGGTTCCAGTGGATGACCCTGATCGGCCGATGGTATTTTCCGTAGTTGGGTGACCAAGTTGGTCGCAATACTGTAGTGCCAGTGGACGGCCAGTCTAAGGGCCATATTATGATCATCACGTTAGCGTCCCCGTTTTAGCGTAATATTACAGTGCAGGCGTTAATCCAGCAGCCTGCACCGTAACATGGCGCTATGCCTCGGGATGCTCATGGCAGTACTAAGTGCCGCAAGCATCCTCTCCATAGGACTCCATTGAGGCTAATGCAGCTGGTCAAATGACTTGTAGGATCTCGCCTTGCGGTGTAGCGATTCCGAGTAGGCTGGGAGATTTTTTTCGCTTTGCTCACAGCAGCAAGAAGAATCGTATGGAGCCGCTGTTGTCGCCGCAGGTTGGAAGGTGAGTATGTGATTTTGGGGGGGGGGGTTTCAGCTTGTGCTGACGGATTCTGCAGAAGCCATATCACTGAGCACCAGCTCCTAGCTGTGAGTAACTTTTCAGTAACCACGTCCAGACGTTAATCACCGCTGGGACTTTGTAATCCTAATGCTGATTAACACTTTGCGCTCCCCATGTTAAGTATAGGGAGCGCAAAGTAAAGTAACCTCGTGCAGAAAAGCGCAAGATCCAAATCACTAACGCATTTTTTAACCTGTTAGCGTCCGGATTGTAATATGGTGCGCCCGCGCTAGGGCTAACATTAACGCTCACACAGGTGAACCCTAACGTTATCATTGTAATAGGGCCCTCAATCTCCTCTCCTCCTCACAAAGAACACAGAATTATTTTGGAACCTGTCTATGTGTTGTCTGTCAGGAGATCACAGCAGCAGCAGCAGTGATACTCTAATAGCTCCATGTGGGCATAAATCAACATTATATAACAATGATAAAATACTTGCAAATCTAGAAATATAATATTAGTTTAGGTAATGTAAAGGGGCGCATATCACCCCCCCCCCCTTTAGCCTTTCCAGCAATATCAGCCATGACCCCCTAGCTGCCACCGATCAGGAGATAAAGGGGTTCAAAGAACCCCCCTATCTCCTGCAAGGGATTTCCATAGGAAATCCCTTTGCAGCTAGGGGGTTCCCGGTTAACTGACATCATCGCGCATGGCGCGATGAGTCAGTTGACCGGGGGGTGACCCAGAGGTGGGGGCTGCCATCCAAGATGGCGGCCCCCACCGGAAATAGGCCGCGATCGGGCACAAATTAGTGCCCGGTCGCGACCTGGCAACTAAGGGGTTAACCCCCCATACAACGCTGGAAAGGTCAGGCTGTGACCCTTCCAGCGATGCTGGCCACAGCCGCCGGGGACCAAGCGATCGGGAGATAGAGGGATCCGAAGGCGTTTCCCCTGCTCCGGCGGGGGGGGACGCCTGAAACTGACGTCACCGGCGCGATGACGTCACAACGCCGGAGGAGGGATCACACTGATCTGACTCCGGGGGAGTCAGAACAGCGTGGGAGCGACCGGAGAAGGTGAGTATCTCCCGGGGGGGCTCTAAACGCCGAGGACGTACATTTACGTCCTGCGGCGTCAAAGCCCGCCTAATGCAGGACGTAAATGTACGTCCTGCGGCGTTAAGGGGTTAAATGAAGTGTTTCTTTTTCGTATCGCTGTCATGCGACAATCATAGTGATCTGGATCTGGTCTGTCAATAGCCGCTAAATTCATTTTATAGGGATTTTGTGTTAGGGCTCAGATATGACATTCTTTATGGGACAAATAAATCACAAATGTCATAAATAATGGTAGAACTGACATACCTTTTGCCGTCAAACCAGCATCAATTCTCATAGGTCCACTTGCACAAAGTCAGGGATTTTGTAGGATTATAGTCAGGTGTATGATCAACCAATTATACCAAACAGGTGCTAATGATCATCAATGTCACACGTAGGGTGAAACCCAGTCATGAACTGAAACAGAAACAGCTGTGTAGGAGGCTTAAAAGTGGGTGAGGAACAGCCAAACTCTGCTACCAAGGTGAGGTTGTGAAAGACCGTTTCATGTCATGGCAAGATTGAGCACAGCAACAAGACACAAGGTAGTTATACTTGTCGTGGAAATTTTATTATGTGGACATTATATTCTAGGATGTGCGTCAAACTTGTTTATCTGTTATACAGCCAGCCACTGGGCGTTGTCCTATTGTGTAATGAATTAATCTGACCAGAGGCCAGGAACTCACTTGAGACTTGGGACTTGGACTTGGTCAGATGAACTCCAGGTAGAAACAACGTGATGGTGTCTGTGTCTCTTTTCTGCGCGGGTGCAGGTACGTATATCAGGGATGGCAGAGCTGCTTGTAAGTACAGCGGATCAAACTACACTAGGGAATTGATAGTAGATTAATTTCCAAAACATACTGCATCAACAAGGTCTCTCCCAGACAAAGATTTCAAAGCAGACTGGGCTTTCAAGATGTGCTGTTCAAGCTCTTTTGAAGACGCACAAAGAAACGGGCAACGTTGAGGATCGTAGACGCAGTGGTCGACCAAGGAAATTTAGTGCAGCAGATGAAAGACACATCAAGCTTATTGCCCTTCGAAATCGGAAGATGTCCAGCAGTGCCATCAGCTCAGAACTGGCAGAAACCAGTGGGACCCAGGTACACCCATCTACTGTCTGGAGAAGTAGATGGTAGTGCCAGTGTACGGCCAGTCTAAGGGCCATAATATGTTCATCACGTTAGCGTCCCCGTTTTAGCGTAATATTACGGTGCAGGCGGTAATCCAGCAGCCTACACCGGAACATGGCGCTACGCCTCGGGATGCTCATGGCAGTACTAAGTGCCGCAAGCATCCTCTCCATAGGACTCCATTGAGGCTAATGCAGCTGGTCACATGACTTGTAGGATCTCGCCTTGCGGCGTAGCGATTCTGAGTAGACTGGGAGACTTTTTTCGCTCTGCTCCTGTGGCACTCTGTGTATTAAATGTGTATTAAACACATTGCACCCCAAAAGAGAATACAGTATGCCGAATGAAGTAATAAGCATTTCTTTATTTTGTCATTATTGACAAAACCCATAACTATATTGTCAATAGCTCTGTTGCTGCTGCCTTATCCTCCTACCAGCAGGTGGCGATCGCTGTGTTTCTCAGCCACAGGGACTGTGATTTGTGCCATGTGCATGTCTCAGTGGTTTATTAGTTCTGAGACAGCCATTGGATGCAGAGGAAGAGAATCAGAAAGTCCAGAGTAAAAAACTGATTTATTTCTGTTTCAGAATGAAAAATCAAAAATAAATGTGTTGTATTAGAACAAGCTCCGCCTCTTGATTCCACAAATGCAACTCTCCCAGCAGCAAGAAGAATCATATGGAGCCGCTGTTGTCGCCGCAGGTTGGAAGGTGAGTATGTGATTTGGGGGGGGGGGGTTTCAGCTTGTGCTGACGGATTCTGCAGAAGCCATATCACTGAGCACCAGCTCCTAGCTGTGAGTAACTTTTCAGTAACCGCGTCCAGACGTTATTCAGTGTTAGGACTTTGTAATCCTAATGCTGATTAACACTTTGTGCTCCCCAGGTTAAGTATAGGGAGCGCAAAGTAAAGTAACCTCGTGCAGAAAAGCGCAAGATCCAAATCGCTAATGGATTTTTTAACCTGTTAGCGTCCGGATTGTAATATTGTGCGCCCGCGCTAGGGCTAACATTAACGCTCACACAGGTGAACCCTAACGTTATCATTGTAATAGGGCCCTCAATCTCCTCTCCTCCTCACAGAGAACACAGAATTATTTTGGAACCTGTCTATGTGTTGTCTGTCAGGAGATCACAGCAGCAGCAGCAGTGATACTCTAATAGCTCCATGTGGGCATAAATCAACATTATATAACAATGATAAAATACTTGCAAATCTAGAAATATAATATTAGTTTAGGTAATGTAAAGGGGCGCATATCACCCCCCCTTTACAGAAATATCTACTCGATCCCTTATTTAAAGAGGGCTTTTCCCACCATTTAAATGAAGTGTTTCTTTTCGTATCGCTGTCATGCGACAATCCTAGTGATCGTGATCTGATCTGTCAATAGCCGCTAAATTCATTTTATAGGGATTTTGTGTTAGGGCTCAGATATGACATTCTTTATGGGACAAATAAATCACAAATGTCATAAATAATGGTAGAACTGAGGGAGTGTAGAAATAGATAATATTGTGTCAATTTCTATCTCAGATTTTATATATTTTTTATGAATATTTACTCCCCCCGCGTTAGTTTTAACAGGGATAAGAGCATCAATACAATGTCACAATGTCACCGCTCTGGGAAACACATTTATTTGTAGTGTTGTTAAAACACACCCAATGTTTTTAGATTTCATATTCGATCCTGGCACTTTTCCTGTAGAAATAGTTACATAGTTACATAGGCTGAAAAAAGACATGCGTCCATCGGGTTCAGCCTCTCCCACATCACCTACTGCTGTTGATCCAAATGAAGGCAAAAAGCCCAGTCTGAAATGCTTGCCTAGTCATTAAATACAGATAGGGCCTATGGCTGAGAAATGGCTCTGCAGTGAAGGGGTTAAATGTGCTCAATCCTCTGATCTCTGAGTCCCTGGCAGATCTGGGCAGACTGGCAGCACGTTACCTTTCACAGGGTCTGTACACTCCTGGTGACAGTGTGGGGTGCAGCACTTCTGTTTCCCTTTACAGTCGCTGTCGCTCTTACATTTTGGAGGGGGAAGCGGGCGGGTGCACCACGTTACTGGGATCGGGCAGGATCCTTCCTTTTCTTTCAAAACTGTAAATAATAATAAACACAGATTTATTAACATTATTGCGGCTCCCGGTAACACGTGACATCTTGAGTGATATGACAGATACACGTTGTGAGATAGATATTTTAAATTTTCTGTATGAATATATATACAGTACTGTGCAAAAGTTTTAGGCAGGTGTGAAAAAATGCTGTAAAGAAAGAATCCTTTCAGAAATATAAATAATGATTGTTTATATTTGTCAATTTTCAACATGCAATGTGAGCGAACAAAAGAAAAATCTAAATCAAATCAATATTTGGTGTTACTACCTTTTGCCGTCAAACCAGCATCAATTCTCACAGGTCCACTTGCACAAAGTCAGGGATTTTGTAGGATTATAGTCAGGTGTATGATCAACCAATTATACCAAACAGGTGCTAATAATCATCATTGTCACACGTAGGGTGAAACCCAGTCATGAACTGAAACAGAAACAGCTGTGTAGGAGGCTTAAAACTAGAAAGACACATCAAACTTATTGCCCTTCGAAATCGGAAGATGTCCAGCAGTGCCATCAGCTCAGAACTGGCAGAAACCAGAGGGCCCCAGGTACACCCATCTACTGTCCGGAGAAGTCTGGCCAGAAGTGGTCTTCATGGAAGAGTTGCAGCCAAAAAGCCATACCTCCGACGCGGGAACAAGGCCGAGTGACTAAAGTTCATTTATATTGTGTGTTTTTAAATAAATTACATCGTTTGGTTTTAGTTTAATTTAGTTTAGTGTAAAATGGCGTAACTTTAGTTTTAAAAATACTTATATTCCTGTAGGTAAATGTGTTTTTGTGTATACAGTAAACAAGCTTTACTGCTGTGTAATTTATGCACCAGGGCTTTTCCCATTATCTAGCTGCATGTTTAATTCAAGGGATCTCTGATAGTGTGTGTTTAATCTGATGTGTTAGAACAATGGATATACAAATGTTGTGTGAGCTGAAAGGCTAAAGAATGTAAAGAATGTTTATCTATACTATAAAAGAGTAAGCCTTCAAGTGTCCGTCGCCAAAAGCGGTCTGCGCATGCGCGACGGACATTTGAAAGTGGCTGTTAAAACAAACAGGTAGCTGCGCGTGCCGGGCACCTGCAAAAAAAAAAAAAATCGGCACGAGCCGCGCGCAGCTACCCGTGTGTTTAAACGCCGCAAGCCCCGATCCTCCAGCGGTGACCGTCCTCCGGCTGTCGCGGCCTGCTCGGCGGGCATCCAGGCTCAGGCGAGCCCCCGGCTTGGTTTGGGCCTACAGGCCCAGCCGAGCCGGGGACTCGCCTAAGCCTAGAGGCCGGCCGAGCAGCCAGCGACAGCCGGAGGACGGTCACCGCTGGAGCTCCGGGCCGAAGTTCCCAAAACATACTCCCCTAAATCGGCCCTGAGCTCCAGCGGTGACCTCCTCCGGCCGAGCAGGCTGCTAGGCCGGCCTGCAGGCTCAGGCGAGCCCCCGGCTTGGCTTGGGCCTACAGGCCCAGCCGAGCCGGGGACTCGTCTAAGCCTAGAGGCCGGCCAAGCAGCCAGCGACAGCCTGAGGACGGTCACCGCTGGAGCTCAGGGCCAATGTAGGAGGATGTTGCCTACACATACTCATCTACATCGGCCCTTAGCTCCTCCAGCGATGGCGGTCCCGCTTCCAGCGTCCTCTCTGTCTCCGTTGGTCGTCGGTATGACGTCACGAAAGCCGGCTGTGCGCGCATTCCAACCGCCACAGCACCCCGTGGGCTGCGCGCATGCGCAGTCCGTATATATATATATATATATATATATATACACACACACACTGTAACCCCATGTGGATATATATACACACACATACACATATATGGTTGTTACAGTGTGTGTGTGTATGGCTGGCATCCAGGCTCAGGCGAGCCCCCAGCTCGGCTGGGCCTCTAGGCCCAGGCCAAGCCGGGGGCTCGCCTTAGCCTGGATGCCGGCCAAGCAAGTAGCTCGGCCGGCATCCAAGCTTGGGCGAGCCCCCGGCTTGGCTGGGGCCTAGAGGTGCCTGAGCGCAGAGCCAAGCGCAGAACGCAGACCCAGCGCCTGAGCGCAGAGCCCAGCGCCTGAGCCCAGTACCTGAGCCCAGCGCTGAGAAGAGCACAGAGCAGAGCGCCAAGCAGAGCACAATAGATGGCACAGAGCAGAGCACAATAGATGGCACAGAGCAGAGCACAATAGATGGCACAGAGCAGAGCACAACCCATTAAAGGCACAGAGCAGAGCACAATAAACGGCACAGAGTCGAGCACAGCACAATAGACTGCACAGAGCCGAGCACAATAAACGCCACAGAGCCGAGCACAATAAACGCCACAGAGCCGAGCACGCACAATAGACTGCACAGAGCCAAGCACAATAAACGCCACAGAGCCGAGCACAATAAACGCCACAGAGCCGAGCACAATAAACGCCACAGAGCCGAGCACAATAAACGCCACAGAGCCGAGCACAATAAACGCCACAGAGCCGAGCACAATAACGGCACAGAGACGAGCACAATATACGGCACAGAGCGAGCACAATATACGGCACAGAGCCGAGCACAATATACGGCACAGAGCCGAGCACAATAAACGGCACAGAGCCGAGCACAATATACGGCACAGAGCCGAGCACAATATACGGCACAGAGCCGAGCACAATATACGGCACAGAGCCGAGGACAATATACGGCACAGAGCACAGCACAATATATGGCACAGAGCACAGCACAATATACGGCACAGCCAATCACAGCACAATAAACAGCGCCGAGCACAGAACCAAGCACAACACAATAAACGGCGCAGAGCACAATAAAAGCAGAGCACAATATACGGCACGGAGCAGAGCACAGAGCCGATGTGCAGAGCCCAGCACAGAGCCGAGCAAAACAGAATAAACGCCACAGAGCCGAGCACAATAAACGCCACAAAGCCGAGCACAGTACAATAGACGGCACAGAGCCGAGCACAGAGCCAAACACAGCACAATAAACGGCACCGAGCACAGAACCAAGCACAACGCACCACACTTATCAATAGACTGCCCTCTGGGCAGGCTTTACACCTAGTTGTTAATAACTGACTTAATGTAATTAGTATGGGTATGCAAATTATGACTGTTGGACTTCAGCATAAATGGTGGCGTTTTGTTCATTAAAAAGTCAGGGAACTCTCACAGCTCAGAGAGAGAGGATCCTGTTTTAAAGCATACAGCCGCGCCTGGTGTCTTTATTTCAGCGAAGCTACACTATACACTATCACCCTCAGAAGGCAGAGAGCGGCCTTCTGTAGATTCCTAATGGCTCCAGGGCAGAGGAACAGAAGCAGGCAGGTCAGTCACTCGAGGCGCTGAAGACAGCGCTCCCAGTAGCCGGGCTGACCGCAACGAAGGGGTGTCTGGATAGCCAGGACAGACGGAAGGGAACGGTTCCTTCACACTGGTGGCAAGCGGTGGGATAAGCTCTCCAACCCCAGAAGAAACGCAGAATGGCAGGGTACGCCAACTACAAAAAAGACACCCTGCGGGGCATCCTGGAGAGCCGAGGAGGCACCCCGGGCTCAAAGAACAAAAAGGCCTTGGTCAAAGAACTGCGAGAAATGGACCAGCGAAGAGAGGACACGGGACCCCCGTCCATAAGAGACCGGTTTCAGCAAAGAGAAAGGAGGGCGATGGCACAGGCCCAGGCGGATGAACCTGGTAACTGGCAGGACAAGCACTGGTGGAAAGATTTTGTCTGAGAGATGTGGAACGAGGCCATCCAACAGGAGGAGGACTGCCTTGAAGAAGTCCTTCCCACTTATACGGAGAGGTACGAGCACCAGTGGTACTTACGGGTGCCCTTTTTGGGAGAACAGCCCCAAGAGGAATGGCTGACGGAGCTAGGCGAACTGGTCCAGAGCGAAATTATACTGGACACCAGCTACAGAGCCCTCCAGTGGTTTACGTCCCAACTAATGCCCAGCACAGCAGACAGCGGCCCAACAAAAGGCTTTGACTACGGCGGCACAGGGCTGCTGTATACAAGGATGGACAAAGACTCCGGTTTTGGGGACGACACAGAGTGGCAGTGGGAACAACTCCTGGACCTCCGGTATGAGGAACTGGAAGACCTTGACGATGACCGTGATGCAGAGGAACTGGAGTTCCTGGTTGAGCAGGAATGGGAGCTCGAAAAGGCCTACAAAAGGCTGTTCGACGACGCTCCACAGCTAGGCCTGAGCCCCATTACCTGGGACTGTCTGGTGGAAGAAGCAGGCAGTCAAAGTGACACAGACGAATTGGAGCCCGAGGCGCTCCCTTGGTTCCCCCTCATGACCGCAGCAGAAGAGGAAGCGCTGGCAACAGGGCGGAGTGCTGCTGGCCTCTGCCCAGACCCGGAGATGGAGGACACCATTCTCCCACAAGACGACACTGTGTCAGTGTCTATCCCCCCAGCTGAAGTTCTGGCGATGGGGCAGAGCGCCAATGCCCTCTGCCCTCTGCCCACCTTTCTTAATGGTCACATCGGATCCAGGAGAGGATCCCCCCGGGCTGGTTTTCCCGCAGCCCATGACCCCACCGGAGATGGAGAACACCATTCTCCCGCAAGACGACACTGTGTCAGTGTCTATCCCCCCAGCTGAAGTTCTGGCGATGGGGCAGAGCGCCAATGCCCTCTGCCCACCTTTTATAATGGTGACATCGGACCCAGGAGAGGATCCCCCCGGGCTGGTTTTCCCACTGCCCATGACCCCACTGGAGATGGAGGATGCCCTCCTCCTGCCAGAAGACACTTTGTCAGTGTCTATCCCCCCAGCTGAAGCGCTGGCGACAAGGCAGAGCGCCGCTGGCCTCTGCCCACTCCCCAAGTTGCACCAAGACGACCCGAGCAAGGATCTCCACAGGCTGCCGGCCCAGCAACGAATGACCCCACCGAGAATGGAGGACACCATTCTCCTGCCCGGAGACACGTCCCCAGCATCTACCCCTCCAGCGGAATCGCTGGCAACAGGGCAGAGCGCCGCTGGCCTCTGCCCACCTTTTTCGGTCCGCACAGAAGATTTCGGTGAGGACTCCCAGGGGCTGCCGGCACCGCAGCCGACAACCCTACCCCGACTGGAGGTAAACTGTTTCCCGTATATTACACCCGTCCCCCCAGCCTCTGCCCACCACCCAACTTGTGCCCAGAGGATCCAGGCAAGTTTTTCAAGAAGGTGCTACCCTCCGGACCAATGGCTCCCCTGAGAATGGAGGGCACCATTCTCCCGCAAGGAGGCACTTCCCCAGCATCCACACCCCCAACAGAAGCGCTGGCTACAGGGCAGAGCATTTCCAACCTCTGCCCACCACCCAACTTGTGTCCAAAGGATCCAGGCAAGTTTTTACAGAGGGTGCTACCCTCCCGACCAATGGCTCCCCTGAGAATGGAGGACACCATTCTCCCACAAGGAGGTACTTCCCCAGCATCCACCCCCCCAGCAGAAGCGCTGGCTATGGGGCAGAGCATTTCCAACCTCTGCCCATCCTCCCAACCCTTTAGCCTGGAGGCCTCTTGCCTCACCTATTCCCCTCAACGGCTGGCCAGAGCACCAGGGGCACATGCAGTTGGGACACGTTCCCCCTGGGATATTGATACCCTGGGAGAAGGTACAGGCGGTACCTATCCCCAACAGCGAGACACTTCCCCAGGAGGGGACACCAACAAAGGATTACACCTGCGACACGCCGGGCCCCAGAGTATAGGGCACCCCTCGGACAGCGGGCCAGCCCACAAGGACAAGTGGAGAAACCCAGGGGCTCGCCTCCTCCCGACAGACTATGGACCCACACCCAGGCATATCCTGTGGCGACCGTCGGACCCCACTGGTGATGCTTGTGCGCCAGCACCCTGGAACTTTGAGGATGGCGCAGAAAAAAGGACAAGGTGAGAAGTCTCGTCAGTGGCAAGAGATCTGTTTGGGATCTAAGCTTGCCCTGCCGTTCTGGAAGGGGGGACATATGTCATGGAGCTGATGTAACACAGGTGATATGTGATCAAAGGAGAGAATTGATATTTTTAATTTCCTGTATGAATATATATATATATTTATAAATATCCTGTTATTCCTGTTATTCAAATATACTTTAACTAATAAGTCTCCCCTTCTGTCTGTTTCAATACTGTGCATACATATTCTCTATTCAGTTTCCTTCCCTCTCGATGTTAAGGAATGTTAATAAGAAACCGATCTTCTTTGTTAACTCCTTTCCAAGCAAAGTAGGAAAAGCCCGCAAAATCTTTGTAACGTTAAGATATAGAAAAAAACATTTCTTTTGTCCTGTCAGAATGTACTAGTTTTGACATATGTATGGGCTGAACTTTTCCTTCAAAATTGTCTGACGTTGAAAGTTCTTATTGGTTTGTAATCCATGATTCTATGTCCCTCTCATTGTGACTAAAAGGGAATGCTTTCCTTGCAGAATTCAGAATAGAGATATCTTTCAGAACAGAAACTTGTGTCTTGTCTTTATTCTCACTCGAGTTCGTTTTTTTCATATTCACCGGATCAGGCGAAAAACACACCTAACATCATCACAGAGCTTGGCCAGTCCTGTTTGTGATTTTGCAGAAAACATTTCTATTTGGTGTCAAGAAGTGAGATTTGACGAATCAACTTCTTCCAACAAAAAGGTGAGTACAGGTCTAGATATATAGAACCTATTATTCATCTGTTTGGATAAATTGCTTGTTCAAATTTTCCAACTAGCATTATTTAACTTGATGGTGCAAAACCTACAGTTGCAAGAAAAAGTATGTGAACCCTTTGGGATTACGTGGAGTTTTGCATGAATTGGTCATAAAATGTGCTCTGATCTTCATCTAAGTCACAACAATTTGAAAAACACAGTCTGCTTAAAATAATACAACACAAACATTATATGTTTTCATGTGTTTATTGAACAGAACATGTAGAAACCGTGTATCCAGCAGCAGTGTGACCAGTCAGCGACCGAGCGTTACAACGTGAACAAACAAGCCACCACTCTAGCAATGTGCTGGAGCCACCAGAGTCTGAAGTAAAGATGTGGGCTAACAGCAGTTGTAGAACTAACCAGAAGTGGGATCCTCCGGTAAATGTGGACCACTTAAGTGAGATTCAGCAACAAGCAGTGAGACAAGTGTTGAGGGAAGAATGTAATGCTTTTGCCTTCGATATGATGATATCTGTTGCATCCCATCTCTCAACATGCAAATCACTCTGAGAGATAACACACCTGTCCAGAAGACCTACATGTCTGTTCCAAAACCCCTCCATCAAGAAGTGACGGAGTATATCCAAGACTTGCTAAACAAGGGATGGATAACTCAGTCAAGATCACCATATTCTTCACATGTGGTATGTGTCAGGAAGAAGGATGGAAGTCTGAGACTCTGCTGTGACTACAGGGAATTGAACAGAAAGTCAGTGCCTGATCGCCACCCAATCCCAAGAATACAGGACATGTTGGACTCCTTGAGTGGCAGCTCGTGATTCTCTGTTCTTGACCAAGGGAAGGCCGATCTTCAAAGATTCCTAGACCTTGAAAGTCGCCCATTAACCGCCTTCATTACTCCATGGCGACTTTATCAGTGGGTCCGTATCCCATTTGGACTCAGCTCAGCTCCTGACGAATTATTTATTTATTTATTTATTTATAAAGGATTTTACCAGGAAGGATACATTGAGATTTCTCTCGTCTTCAAGTATGTCCTGGGTTCAAGAACATTGAAGTGTTACAGAAATACAAAGTAATACAATGCAAGATATTAAAAAGAAACAACACAAATATACAGATTAGCAAAAAATAAATATGTAGGAAATAGTCATTATGTTACATGTTTACAGGTGCATTCTGTATTGAGGTATGTTAGTAAGGAGCTCTTGAGTGACTTAAGACTGGGGGAAGATTTGATGGTGTCTGGGAGGTTATTCCATAATTGTGGTGCTCTGTAGGAAAATGAGGACCGAGCCACTGTCTTTTTGTATTGTGGTATTGCAAGTAAGGTGCTGGTCCTGGATTGGAGGTTATAGGATGAGGGAGCTGCTGGGGGAAGCAGTCTATTCAGATAGGGTGGCAGCTTCCCAGAAAAGCTCTTAAACACCAGGCTGGAAAGGTGAAGGGTGCGTCTAGATTCCAGCGATGGCCAGTTTAGCTCTTTTAACATGTCACAATGGTGGGTCATGTAGTTACATTGTAGCACAAAGCGGCAGAATGAGTTATACAATGTAGTAAGTTTATGAAGGTGTGTTTGCGGGGCCGCTGCATACACTACATCTCCGTATTCAATAGCCGGCATAAGCATTTGTTGTACAATCTGCTTTGTTACCGCGGGGCTCAGGCAGGATTTGTTTCTGTAGAGGGCACCTAGTTTGGGGTAAAGTTTAGATGAGAGTTTTTCGATGTGGGGGCCAAAGGATAGATTAGGGTCCAACCACATACCTAGATATTTGAGAGAAGTGACTGTGGTCAGCGTGCCATTTGATTTTGTCCCAACACATAGATGGGGATTTTGCAATTTGTGTAGTTTAGGTTTTGTTCCAAAGAGCATCGTTACAGTTTTGTCATTATTTAAAAAAAGTTTGTTGTGTTTGATCCACTTTTCTACCTCTGTGAATTGGTCTTGCAGCACGGCCTCCAGCTGCCGGAGATTTGGTTTGCTGGTATAGATTACAGTGTCGGCTGCGTACGTATGTACAGTTGAGGCTTTGCAGACATTGGGCAGATCATTTATGAATATTGTGAATATCAGGGGGCCGAGTATTGAGCCTTGGGGTACACCGCAAGTGACAGGGAGGGGGAGGGAGGAGCTGCCAGAAATTGACACATATTGTGATCGGTCGGATACATATGATTGAAACCAGGTTAACGTGCGATCACCAATGCCAGAGTTTTTAAGTTTTCTAACAAGATGCCATGATCTACTGTGTCAAAGGCCTTGGCAAAATAAAGGAAGATGGCTCCAGTTAGGTTTCCTTGTTCCATCCCAGCTTGGATATCATTGCAGACTTTTAAAAGGGCGGTTGTAGTTGAGTGATTTGGACGAAACCCGGATTGATCTGGGGTTAAGTAGTTCCAATATTGATTATAATCACGTAATTGTGTGTAGATGCATTTTTCCAAAATTTTTGACATTACAGGGAGCAACGATATCAGACGGTAGTTGGATACCAGGTACTGTCACCACTTTTATGGATAGGTACCACTCTTGCAGTCTTCCAGAGTTTGGGTATGTATCCAGTCGCCAGTGATTCATTGATTAGGGTTGCGACAGGATTTGCAATTGCCGGTGCACTGATTTTCAGCAGCATTGCTGGTATTCGATCAGTTCCAGACTGGTATTTCATTTTTTGCTTATGGAGAAGTTTAGTAATGACACTGACAGGCACTGGTCTAAAACTGAATTCGTGTCTGATACAGGGACTTTGCACAGTTGGAGGGGCCTGACCTGCATGAGGCCTTTCTGATTGCATGTCATTTCCTAGCTTGGCAATCAAAGTGGTGGCGTATCCAACAAAATAATCATTAAAGGCATTTGCTACATCTAGGGGGTGTTGCAGGGTTTGGTTGTTTACTTTGACAGCAGCCGGCTGGGAGTGGACTGGGGGTGCTTGTATGTTACTTATGGTTCTCCAAAAGTTTCTAGGGTTTGATATGTTATTGTTTAGATTTTCATTGAAGTAATGGGCTTTAGCCATTTTTGTGTTTTGTGCATTCATTCATGTGAATTCCAACGGAGTATGGAAGAATGTCTTTCTGGTCTGAGAGATGTTATCTGCCAACCTTACTTGGATGACAATCTCGTTCATAGCAGTACATTCGAAGATCACTTGAAGCATGTTCAGACTGTATTACGAAGGTACCAGCAACATGGTATCAAGCTAACTCCTGGGAGGTGCGAACTATTCAAGAGAAATGTGAGATTAATGGGAAAGATGGTCTCGGGAGAAGGTTACATGATGGATCCAGCTGAGATTGCACCAGTACAGAAATTAAAAGAAAAACAAGCCTTAAACAATAGGAGATTTGAGAAAGATTTGGGGATTTCTCTCGTACTACGGGTCCTATATTCCAAACGTCTCCAGAATTGCCAAGCCCTTATATGAGTTGCTATCTCTGACCCCATCAGAGCAAAAAGGGGAAAATACAGTTTCGGTACAGGAGGGAACCCTCCAAGCAAGGAAGAAGGGACGAACAACCAAGCAGCAAGGACATCTACCGTCCCGCAGACCTATTAGCTGGACGAACAGCCATCAGGAAATTCTAAACCAGCTCATTGACTATTTGTTGAAACCACCTGTCCTGGGATATGCAGATTTCACACAGCCTTTCGTGTTACAATGTGACGCATCACAGGAAAGTCTTGGAGCAGTGTTATATCAAAGGTAAGGAGGAAAAATGGTAGTGATTGCATATGGCTCCATAACGCTGACACCACCGGAGAAGAATTACCACATGCATTCTGGGAAATTAGAATTCCTGGTGTTGAAATGGGCCATTTTTGAAAGATTCAGGGACTATCTGTACCACACCGTCTCATTCGTGGTGTTTATATGGACAACAACCCTCTCACCTATATCCCCACTACAGCCAAATTGAATGCCACAGGTCACCATTGGGTAGCAGAACTTGCAGATTTTAACTTCACTATTCGATACCGTCCAGGCAAGTCAAATGCGGATGCAGATGGTCTATCCCAAATGCCGCTAGAGATAAACGACTACATGAATCAATGTACTGAAGAAATCAGACAGGATATCATCAGCTCTTCAATACTGAGAATATCTGTAGAGATGGAAGAACCGTCCCAGGGGATAGGAACAGTTTTCACAAGTGCACTGGAACTGGTACAAGATGCAACCCCTAGTACAGCTACTAGTCCCTTGACTACGGAGCAGATTCTAAAGTCCCAAGAAAAAGACCCCATCATTGGAAGAGTTCTAAGATATAAGTAAAAAAATCAGCGTCCAGGAAACAAAGTCCAAAAGACAGAACACCCAGATGTCCAGTCATTACTGAAACAATGGACAAAACTGTATGTGAACAAAGATGGAGTGTTACGTAGAAAAACGTCAGAACGAGATCAACTTATCCTGCCCAAAGAGTACCACCCACTCATATTCAAAGAATTACACCAAGAAATGGGACACCTTGGTGTTGAAAGGACACTCACTTTGATCAGAGACAGATTCTACTGGCAAAACATGCAGAAGGATGTGGAACACTTCGTGACAAGAGTCTGTGAATGTCTTAAGAAGAAGAAGCCCAATAAGTCTACTACAGCACCGTTGACTTCTACTATCACAACCTATCCATTTGAAATGGTATCCATAGACTTCCTGCACTTGGAGACATGTAAACAAGGATAAGAATACATCTTAGTAGTCATGGATCACTACACCTGGTTCGCACAGGCCTATGCCACAAAGAACAAAGCCGCCAAGACTGTAGCAGAGAAGATCTTTAATGATTTTGCACTCAAGTTTGGGTTCCCGAGCAAGATCCACCATGATATGGGAAAAGAGTTTGAGAATCAGATGTTGACAAGGCTGAAAGAACTCTCTGGAGTCCGTGGCTCTCATACAACACCATATCACGCTCAAGGAAATGGCCAAGTTGAAAGGTTCAACAGGACACTGCTATCCATGTTGAGAACTCTGACAGAAAAAGGGATGACAGACTGGAAGAACTCATTGGGAAAAGTCGTACATGCTTATAATTGCACACACAGTGAGGCTACCGGATACTCACCATATTACCTACTGTTTGGAAGATCCCCAAGACTTCCTATTGACCTTTTGTTCAATCGCACGGTTGAAGAAAAGCAAGAAACATACCAAGACTACGTAACAGACTGGCAAAAGAGAATAAGTGAAGCCTACCGCATTGCATCCAAAGCAGCCAACAAAGAAGCAACAAGAGGAAAAGAATACTATGATAGAAGAATCCATGGAAATGATTTACAACCTGGTGGTCGAGTGCTTGTTCACAACTTAACTGAAAGAGGACGACGTGGGAAAATTCGATCCTACTGGGAAGAGAAAGTTCACATAGTAGTACAAAGAAAAAGCAAAGAGAGCCCTGTCTATGAAATCAAACCAGAAAATGGCGAAGGTAGAACTAGAGTAATTCACAGAAATTTGTTAATGCCATGTGATTACTTACCACTGGAAAAACCTGAGAAGGTCACAGAAAAGCCAAAGCAAAATGATTCCTTGAAGAAAAGTGAAGGAAAGCAAAAGACACAGCCTCAATATAATCTGGATAGTGATTCAGAGGAAGATTACCAACTGGTATACAGATTCAAGCCTTGTGTACAAAAGTGTAAAGATACACTTCAGAAGTAGACACTCACAAGTCGAAGTAGATTTCAATGATAATATATATGGTTTATTCGCAACAATGCATTGGGTCATTCAATACAGCCAAATGACAATGGTCGAAGTCTCGCACAAGCTTTTTATACATTTGACATAACCTAGAAGTCTATCTAGGGCAAATGCCCAAATGTGACGTGCAATCGATGTACATACCCAAAAACCTGCATTCAATCAATTCTTGCCCTATAACCTTATTATTGCTGATGTTTGACATGCTTGGCGTATAATGCTCTTTCTCATGGCACAGAAACATGTTTCACATTGCGCAACCTGTCAATGACCCTTCTTCGCATACTTTATTTCACTAGGGTCAACAATATCTTGAACGAAGTCATCAGCTCATGGAGATAAATAAATGATTCTCGGAAAAAACAATTTGGACTGTACAAATAGGAAAAATCCCCTTATTCTCCTTGTGGTCCTATTGAGAAATAACCGTGACCGCCTTAAGGTCCATTGTTCCCAGAATCTTTAGCTGTAATAGTGGTTTAAGGATAACACACATAAACGGAGATAGCCGTGTTTATCTAAGTGTGAGGAGAACATGATATGAGAACAAATCATTGGTTTTATCTTCTTTTACGCTGATTAACACTTTCAGGGTAAATGTACGACAATGATAAATGGCTCGCTTAGTGCTTTATGCTTAACGTATATGTAGACGCAAATACATTTATCTACATGTATCAGGATATATACGTTGTGATATGTGTTAGTAATATCTTTTTCATCTTATCAAAAGAATTCTGGAAATGAAGACTCATCCCTCAACCCAGAAACTCGAGTTTTCCAACCCCAAGTCATCCAACAGTGAGATGAATCCCTACTGCCAGCCGATGAAGAAGTATCAATACCATTTAATGAAGATTTACACGATGACAGACACAGTGAATGTAAAGATCAAGTTCACCAGCCAACATTTGAAGCAGAACAGTCTTCTGATGAAGAATGAGAAAACCTTGTACAAACACCTAGATCATATCCACAGAGAGCGAGACGCCAACCAAGAATATTGACTTCTGAAACCTTGGGACAACCTTCTGTGATACAAAGAGAAGTACCGGTGAAGGACATTCACACAACACATTGTAGTTCAAGCTTTTGGAGACCATGGAATATAATGGATTTACAGACTGCTTATTAAAGTGCACCATGAGCCTTATCCATGACCCTCAGTAGACAGGAGTGTAACTACCAGGTTTAGGATGTATTCCTGTGAATATATTTGTATATATATTTATATTGGTGTTTTGTTAAGAAACGCAACTTCTAGACAGACAGTTCTTAGGAAAAAAGGAAATGTCTGTTCACATTACATTTTGTGGGGGAGAGTGTGGCTCTCTGTGTATTAAACACATTGCACCCCCAAAAGAGAATACAGTATGCCGAATGAAGTAATAGCATTTTTTTATTTTGTCATTATTGACAAGCCCATAACTATATTGTCAATAGCTCTGTTGCTGCTGACTTATCCTCCTACCAGCAGGTGGCGATCGCTGTGTTTCTCAGCCACAGGGACTGTGATTTGTGCCATGTGCATGTCTCAGTGGTTTATTAGTTCTGAGACAGCCATTGGATGTAGAGGAAGAGAATCATCAGGTCCAGAGTAAAAACCTGAGTTATTTCTGTTTCAGAATAAAAAATAAAAAATAAATGTGTTGTATTAGAACAAGCTCCGTCTCTTGATTCCACAAATGCAACTCTCCCAGCAGCAAGAAGAATCATATGGAGCCGCTGTTGTCGCCGCAGGTTGGAAGGTGAGTATGTGATTGGGGGGGGGGGGGTTTCAGCTTGTGCTGACGGATTCTGCAGAAGCCATATCACTGAGCACCAGCTCCTAGCTGTGAGTAACTTTTCAGTAACCGCGTCCAGACGTTAATCAGCGCTGGGACTTTGTAATCCTTATGCTGATTAACACTTTGTGCTCCCCATGTTAAGTATAGGAGCGCAAAATAAAGTAACCTCGCGCAGAAAAGCGCAAGATTCAAATCACTAACGCATTTTTTAACCTGTTAGCGTCCGGATTGTAATATGGTGCACTAGGGCTAACATTAACGCTCACACAGGTGAACCCTAACGTTATCATTGTAATAGGGCCCTCAATCTCCTCTCCTCCTCACAGAGAACACAGAATTATTTTGGAACCTGTCTATGTGTTGTCTGTCAGGAGATCACAGCAGCAGCAGCAGTGATACTCTAATAGCTCCATGTGGGCATAAATCAACATTATATAACAATGATAAAATACTTGCAAATCTAGAAATATATATTAGTTTAGTTTAGGTAATGTAAAGGGGCGCATATCACCCCCCTTTACAGAAATATCTACTCGATCCCTTATTTAAAGAGGGCTTTTCCCACCATTTAAATGAAGTGTTTCTTTTCGTATCGCTGTCATGCGACAATCCTAGTGATCGGGATCTGGTCTGTCAATAGCCGCTAAATTCATTTTATAGGGATTTTGTGTTAGGGCTCAGATATGACATTCTTTATGGGACAAATAAATCACAAATGTCGTAAATAATGGTAGAACTGATGGAGTGTAAAAATAGATAATATTGTGTCAATTTCTATCTCGGATTTTATATATTTTTTATGAATATTTACTCCCCCCGCGTTAGTTTTAACAGGGATAAGAGCATCAATACAATGTCACAATGTCACCGCTCTGGGAAACACATTTATTTGTAGTGTTGTTAAAACACACCCAATGTTTTTAGATTTCATATTCGATCCTGGCACTTTTCCTGTAGAAATAGTTACATAGTTACATAGGCTGAAAAAAGACATGCGTCCATCGAGTTCAGCCTCTCCCACATCACCTACTGCTGTTGATCCAAATGAAGGCAAAAAGCCCAGTCTGAAATGCTTGCCTAGTCATTAAATACAGATAGGGCCTATGGCTGAGAAATGGCTCTGCAGTGAAGGGGTTAAATGTGCTCAATCCTCTGATCTCTGAGTCCCTGGCAGATCTGGGCAGACTGGCAGCACGTTACCTTTCACAGGGGCTGTACACTCCTGGCGACAGAGTGGGGTGCAGCACTTCCGTTTCCCTTTACAGTCGCTGTCGCTCTTACATTTTGGAGGGGGAGGCGGGCGGGTGCACCGCTTTACTGGGATCGGGCAGGATCCTTCCTTTTCTTTCAAAACTGTAAATAATAATAAATACAGATTTATTAACATTATTGCGGCTCCCGGTGACACGTGACATCTTGAGTGATATGACAGATACACGTTGTGAGATATTTTTAATTTTCTGTATGAATATATATACAGTACTGTGCAAAAGTTTTAGGCAGGTGTGAAAAAAATGCTGTAAAGAAAGAATCCTTTCAGAAATATAAATAATGATTGTTTATATTTGTCAATTTTCAACATGCAAAGTGAGCGAACAAAAGAAAAATCGAAATCAAATCAATATTTGGTGTTACTACCTTTTGCCGTCAAACCAGCATCAATTCTCATAGGTCCACTTGCACAAAGTCAGGGATGTTGTAGGATTATAGTCAGGTGTATGATCAACCAATTATACCAAACAGGTGCTAATAATCATCAATGTCAGACGTAGGTTGAAACCCAGTCATAAACTGAAACAGAAACAGCTGTGTAGGAGGCTTAAAACTGGGTGAGGAACAGCCAAACTCTGCTACCAAGGTGAGGTTGTGAAAGACAGTTTCATGTCATGGCAAGATTGAGCAGAGCAACAAGACACAAGGTAGTTATACTGCATCAACAAGGTCTCTCCCAGACAAAGATTTCAAAGCAGACTGGGGTTTCAAGATGTGCTGTTCAAGCTCTTCTGAAGAAGCACAAAGAAACGGGCAATGTTGAGGATCGTAGACGCAGTGGTCGACCAAGGAAATTTAGTGCAGCAGATGAAAGACACATCAAACTTATTGCCCTTCGAAATCGGAAGATGTCCAGCAGTGCCATCAGCTCAGAACTGGCAGAAACCAGTAGGACCCAGGTACACCCAACTACTGTCCAGAGAAGTCTGGCCAGAAGTGGTCTTAATGTTTTGAGTTGCAGCCAAAAAGCCATATCTCCGACGTGGGAACAAGGCCAAGCGACTAAAGTATGCACGAAAGCACAGGAACTGGGGTGCAGCACAATGGTAGGAGGTGCTCTGGACTGAGGAGTCAAAATGGCATGTAAAGGAATAAATCGAAGACATTAAACATATATTGCAAGGAGGATACAGTACCACACTCAAAGTGGACAAGTTACAGAAGTCTGCTGTCTGGTATGTCCCTGTTAATTAGTAATAGATTTCTAGTATGTCCCTAGTCTGCATAAAGAGTAATCCATATTGGTATTAGTAGAAGGACAGTATGAAACCAACATAATTACGCTAGATGGTGGAATAACAGTTGTAAACAAAAGTCCACAATGATAGTTGATTGAACCAATCCAGAAAAACAAGTGTAGCGCTCACTCCCGGAGGAGCCGCTAAATTTAAACCTCGGGTCAGTCTCCCGGCACTAGGGAATAAATATACACCAGCACTGTTGTGGATTTTATAAGTTATATAGTTTACTGATCTCAAACTGGCATATATAGAGCAGCACGGTATACATATATATTCACAGAAGTTCGTAATGCGAGAAACGCGCAGCGGAAAAGAAAAAGGAATTTTAACCCCTTCGTTGTTGGAATGTGAGTCCCGTACAGGTTGTGTCCCAAGAAGGTGTACGTGTATGCGTGTGTTGGTACCCGGGTACAAGATTCAACTGGCCAGTGACTGATTTCAATGTGTCTTCGACTAGTCACGTTGGGGCCCTGTAGGTTTAGACAAACTGCAGCATGCTTTATTATTTTACTGTGACCGGGAAGGCCTCTCACCCATCCGCCAGATACTCTCCGCTCGACTTGACTGGGACTCTGTGCCACCGGATCCGCTTGTCTTGCTTGTCCGTTTCTGTCACAAGATGCTCAGCTCACCGCCTGCACTCCCATTAGATCATCACGGTCTCCTAACTCGGGGTCCTTCAGCAACTCTGTATCTGTGTAAACTTCTCAGCGGTGGATTACTAGGTCTCTGGCAAGTAATTTGAACCGATCTCCAGCTCCGCAAGGCCGCACCTGCGCTCCGGCCTGGTCACGATCGTTGTCTGTCTCACGTGCGTCTTGCTCTCTTCACTCCTCGGCGCGCTCTGGGTTTCCTCTGCATGAGGCTGCAGATGTAAGTCTTCTCTCCCCACCCACTTCCTGTTCTCGCCGCAAAGCATGCTGGAAAACATAGTCCCATTGTCCAGTGTCTCTTACATTGCGCTTGTCTCCCTCTGGTGGCCAAAAAGAAGTACTACAGCAACAGTGTTTTAAACCAGCGCTTCACTCTCCCCCTCCTAGAACTCTTGGGTCTCTCCAAGGAGGTATAACAGTTGCATTACATTTCAACATAACATTAGGCAACATATACAGGCTCAGCAGCAAGCATACAATGGGTCAGATACACATCCTCAAGTTGACTCATGCTTCTGACTACCTCAGCTAACATAGCAGACACTTCGGGCAACCTTCGCACCGTGGTAACAGCCTCTTCAGTGCTATGTCCTGGTGAGTCGTAGGTGAGTCTCTGGGGCGGTCGAATAGAGCGTTTTGGTACTGGCTCAATCAGGTCCTCTTCAGGTGGAAGTACTACAGGTGCGGGTTCAGTTCTTTCATCCACAACTGGAACAGACATCTCTTCGGAGTATGATCCTTCCAGTGAAGGCATAGAACTGTAATCATAAGATGCGGCTTCAGGAACTACAGGGATTTCAGAAGTCTCGGGAACTTCCAATTGAAATTCAGGAGCCTCAGGCCTCAGGTTACTTTCCCACCGTTCAGGAACTGGAATGACCTCTTCAGGCTCTGGTGAGCGCACCCAGTCCAGACAAAAGCTTTCTTCCTCACTGTCCCCTTCACTCTCTTCAACAACCCGTGTCTGCTGAGACCGAGTAACGGGAGTTAAACGTGGAGCAGGCGGGTTCGGCAGAGAAAGTTCGTCACCAATTGGTATCCTTACAGCCTCTCTCAAAGGTAGCAGATTACTCCGGTGCCAGTTTTTAAGAGGCCCAGCCTTTCCATCTGGTCAGATTTGGTAAACTGGCCGACCCGGCAGTTGCTTGCAGACAATGTAGACCTGAGAACTCCATCTATCCGCCAACTTATGCCTTGCAGCAGCACCCAAGTTCTTCAACAAAACCCTATCACCGGGTTGTAGATCCTGTATCCGAACTTTCAAGTCATAGTTCCGCTTATTCCTCTGTTCCCTGTTTCCTGAGATCAAACGGGCCTGTTCAAATGCAGAGGCCAAGTTCTTCCGAAGTCTATCCACATAATTTCTGTGAGAAGCTACCGACGTCTGGTCCAAGATAGCCCAAACCCCAAATCAACCGGCAGTCGAGCTTCTCTTCCGAACATAAGATGGTACGGTGAGTATCCAGTAGTGTCACTCTCCGTACTGTTGTATGCATGTACTAGCGTAGCTATGTGACGACTCCAGCTCTGCTTCTCTCTGTTTGACAGTGTCCCCAACATATTTAGCAGCGTGCGATTGAACCTTTCGGGTTGAGCATCACCTTGAGGGTGATATGGTGTAGTTCGGGTCTTCTGAATTCCCAACAGTTCCAGTAATTGCCCAACAAGCCGGCTCTCAAAGTCTCTACCCTGATCAGAGTGTATTCTCCTTGGTAGGCCATAGTGAACAAATAATTTTTCCATTAGAACCTTCACCACCGTAGGAGCACGTTGGTCTTTCGTGGAAAAAACTTGGGCATAACGTGTGAAATGATCAGTCACTACTAGAATATTTCCCTGCCCACTAGCATCCGGCTCTAAGCACAGGAAAAAAATGCACACCAAATCCATGGGTCCTTGACTTTGTAGGTGGCTCATTGGAGCGGTTCGGGTCAGTAGGATCTTCTTTTGGATACACCTCAGACATGAATGGCAGTAACTTTCCACTTCAGCTCTCAAGCAGGGCCAATAGAATCTGTCTCGCACCAGCTTAAAAGTTCTTTTTGCACCTAAATGTCCATGTTCATCATGTAACGACTGCAGCACATCCTCTCTGTGCTTAGTGGGAAGGAACATCTGTTGGGTCTCTTCAGCATTGTTCGAGGGGCCCCTTCGGTAGACCACCCCATCCAACATCTTCAATCGTTCCCACTCTTTATATACTAATCTGGCCCCTTCTGGGGAATTTGTCAGAAGAATCTCCCGTTGGTTCACGTTCAGGGCCTTCACGATTAATGCAATCAAAGGGTCTTCAGCCTGATCAGCTCTCAGGTCCTGTTTTGAAAAAGTAGGCAAACTTTCATCCCTCAGCTGCGTAGGATTACAATAGAACTCTGGAACAGCTGCAGCCATAACTCCTATGGCTTCCGCTTCAATCCCTCCCGTGACCTGGCGCTCTGCTCCTTGACATAAAGCTTGCACCCCATCTGGAGTTAACTGTGTCCATTCTGTAGTGTAGGGTCTTCTCGACAAAGCATCGGCATCTCGATTATTCACCCCAGGGCGATACTTCAGGCTGAACCGAAACCCTGACAGAGCGGCCAACCAACGATGTCCCGTGGCGTCCAGCTTCGCGGTAGTAAGAACGTAGGTAAGAGTATTGTTATCTGTCTTTATCACAAAATCGGCTCCATGCAGATAGTCTTTTAGCTTGTCTACCACCGCCCACTTCAAGACTAGAAACTCCAACTTGTGGGTAGGATAGTTCTTTTCTGAAGGCGTAAGACTCCGGCTCACATATGCTACAGGCCTCAGGAATCCACCATACTCTTGGTACAGGACTCCCCCTAGACCTTCTCTGCTGGCATCCACATGCAGTTCGTACGGCTTGTGAGGATCCATGTAAGCCAAGACAGGAGCTCGAGTTAGACTCTCTTTCAGCTTCACGAAAGCACCTTCGCATTGACTAGTCCATTCTCCCTGGATAAATTCTCGAGCCTTCCTTGGCCCTGGAGCCGACGAATTTCAGTCAGAGGCCTTGTGGCCTTCTTCTGCGTCTTCTTTCTGTAGGAGCTTGTTCAGTGGTTGAGCTATCTTGGCAAATCCTCCTACAAATCTTCGATAATAGGAGCAGAACCCCAAGAAAGATCTAAGTTCAGTAACATTTCGGGGTCTGGGCCAGGAAGCTACGGCTTCCAACTTCTGAGGATCTGTCGAAACGCCTTCTGCTGAAACCACATGTCCCAGATACGTAACGGAAGGTAAACAGAATTGACATTTCTCCAGAGACAATTTCAACCCCTCTTCATGGAGCCTCTTCAAGACCTTCTTCCATCGCTGTTCATGTTCTTCCAGAGTCTTCCCGAACACAATAATATCATCCAGATACACTAATACTTCGATCAGGTTCATGTCCCCAACGGTCTTCTCCATTAACCGTTGGAATGTGGCTGGAGCTCCCGTAAGGCCTTGAGGCATTCTGTTGAACTCAAAGAACCCCAGTGGGCAGATGAACGCAGTCTTCTCTTTGTCTTCAGGATGCATTGGTATCTGGTGATACCCACTTCGCAGGTCTAGTACAAAAAACCATTTTGCTCCAGACAAACACTGTAAAGCATCTTCTATCCGAGGAGTAGCCTATTGATCTGGAATGGTTCTCTGATTTAGCGTGCGATAGTCTATACATAGACGGACAGAACCATTCTTCTTCCGGACCATTACTATTGGAGATGCATACGGGCTCCTGGACTCTTGGATCACCTTAGTTCTTTGCAGTTCATTCAGCTGTTCTTGTGCATCATCCAAGTCTCCCAACGGAACTCGTCTTGACCTTTCTCGAAACGGCTTGTCTTCCTGTAGTCGAATGTGATGCTCAGTACTCTTGGCTAGGCCCACGTCGAAGTCATCCTTGGAGAACAAGTCCCTCCACTTTAGGACCTGGGACTGAAGACGTTTCTTCCCATTCAGGTGAGATGGGAGTGTCCTTAGGGTAGAACCTTTCATCTGGAATCTCTTTATCCACTCCCCCTCTTAAATCGGTAGGAGAGAGAGGCGTAGCGGATGCTACTTGCCCGATTGGCATTCGTGCTTTCGGGACCACTGGAGAATCAGACACATTACACACACTGACTGAGACTCTTCCTCGTGTACATTTCAAAGCTCTTGTGGAGATTATTTCAGGGATTACTCCTACTCCGGTTTCACTCCAATGATTAAAATCGGTTTCCAGTACCACATAGGGACCTGGTTGCGATCCGTTCAACTTGACTGAAGCCCGGAAGCTCGCTACTTCTCCTGATTGGAAGGAACAGAGAAGGTTCTGCAATCTCCATAGGCGCCCCACTTCAGCAGGTGCCTTCTGTTCTTTGACCATTCTCTGATAGACTGGACGTAACATCGGGTGTACTCCCTTGGTAGAACCTTCTTCCAGTACCATAGGAGTCAGGAGACGTCGCACCAGATCAGTATTCGTCCCCACTGTCATAGAACTTCTGTTTGCAACTGAAGGCCGAGGACACACAATGGCCAATGCATCACAACCTCCAGACTGTCTGATGACTTCAGATCCGATCTCTAACTTCACCTGTAGATATCCGTCATAGGGAAGTTTCTCAGTTCCGATACCCCAGATTTCCAAGTCCTTCAACTTCTGTAGAGGTATATGCTTCAAGTGCTTCTCATAGAAGCCTCGGTAGATCAATGTCACTTGAGCCCCTGAGTCCAACAGAGCTTTAGTGTAGACTCCCTCTACTTGGATTGGCACAATGGGAGAAGGACCTATCAGCTGGTCAGGAAACTTTGTTGTAGTAACAGGAAGTTTAGACCCAGTTTGTTGTACCCTGACCTTCTTCTTGGCCCGTGTAGGTTTTGGGTGTGCATTGCTTCCCCATGACGTAGGACCGGATGCTAAGGGAGTGACTCTTTCAGTCCTGGCAGGCTCAGCAGTTGGCCAGACTCTGGGCCCTCTCGGCCTCTCAGTCCTGGCTTGATTTTTGGAGCGGGTTTTGACCATTGGGCACCTAGTTTTCTCCTTCACTTGTGTCCTCTGGCGTTTCCCGCTGGTGAGGTAGATAGTAGCCCCTCCAAGGCTTTTAGGAGCTCTTCTACCATATTTCTTTCAGGCTTTTGGCTTTTGCATTGTGCGTGGAAATGACCCATTTCCCCACAATTGAAACATCTCTTCTTTGAAGATGGAGGCGCACTTACTTGCTGTGATTCAGTTGAAGGACCCTGGCCAGACACCACAGCAACTCCAGTTGTCCGCATATCAGTAAGGAACTTCTGCATATCGATCTGTGTCTCTGCCACCTTCAAAAGTGCTCGGCACAGGTCCGCATGCGCCTGTTGCAATTCCGCTTGAGTTTCTTGTACCTTCTTAATGGTTTTGTGCAACTCACTATGTGCAGAAAGGGTTAGTTCTTTTGCAGCATTCTCTGTGGATTTAGGAACAACCAAACGCTCTTGTTCGTCCACTTCGGATCCATAGGTGTCTAACGAATCATCTTCAGGTTGCAGACATTCGTTATGCCTCACGGGTTGTGCGTAAGCTCTTTCTCCTCTCCTAAAGGATTTTTCTTCAAGTAAAGCCTCTTCCTCTCTCACAGCTCGGATCAGTTCCAGGTATTTCAATTCTCGGTTACCTTCCCTGCTTCTCAGCTGTAGCATCACCGGATCTAGAGGTTGAGCGCCCCTCAGGATCTGCTGCATTCTGATTTTATCTATTTCGGCCGGTTCGGCCCCGTTCTTGAGTAGTATCTGGTGCAGAATCGTATCTAGGCACCTCAT
>RXON01003578.1:0-70551 GCA_009667805.1 Leptobrachium leishanense
ATTGCTGTGGAGCTCTCTCATATGCTCACACAAATTTTTGCCAGCTGCCAGCAAGTACGTTGCCTGTTCGAAGGCAGTGAAAGCACACATGGATATATATCGCCCCCAGCAGCTCTGGATATATTGCCCCCAGCAGCTCTGGATATATATTGCCCCAGCAGCTCTCCCATGGATATATATTGCCCCAGCTCACATATGGATATATTGCCCCAGTTCACAGTTATATATTGCCCCCAGCAGCTCACCCATGGATATATATTGCCCCAGCTCACATATGGATATATTGCGCCTCAGCTCACACATGGATATATTGCGCCTCAGCTCACACATGGATATATTGCCCCAGACCAGCTCGCACATGGATATTGCCCCAGCTCTCATGGATACTGCCCCCAGCACACATGGATATGCCCCAGCTCCTCTCATGGATATACTGCCCCAGCTCCTCTCATGGATATTGCCCCAGCTCCTCATGGATATTGCCCCAGCTCCTCTCATGGATTTTGCCCCAGCTCACGGATATTGCCCCAGCACATGGATACTGCCCCAGCTCATGGATATACTGCCCCAGCTCAAGGATATACTGCCCCAGCTGCTCTAATTGATAATGCCCCAGCTGCTCTCATGGATTTTGCCCCAGCTCATGGATATGCCCCAGCACATGGATATTGCCCCAGCAGCTCATGGATTTGCCCCAGCAGCTCATGGATATGCCCCAGCAGCTCATGGATTTGCCCCAGCAGCTCATGGATACTGCCCCAGCAAATAGATATGCCCCACCACCAGATGGATACTGCTCCAGATCCTCATGGATATGCCCCAGCTCACCTCCGCTGCGTTTTCGCTCCCTGCGAGCGTCCGAAGCATGCAGCTTGTATACTGCCCCAGCTCATGGATATACTGCCCCAGCTCAAGGATATACTGCCCCAGCTGCTCTGGATATATTGCCCCCAGCAGCTCTGGATATATATTGCCCCCAGCAGCTCACCCATGGATATATATTGCCCCCAGCTCACATATGGATATATTGCCCCAGTTCACAGTTATATATTGCCCCCAGCAGCTCACCCATGGATATATATTGCCCCAGCTCACATATGGATATATTGCGCCTCAGCTCACATATGGATATATTGCGCCTCAGCTCACACATGGATATATTGCCCCAGACCAGCTCACACATGGATATATTGCCCCAGACCAGCTCACACATGGATATTGCCCCAGCTCTCATGGATACTGCCCCCAGCACACATGGATGTGCCCCAGCTCCTCTCATGGATATTGCCCCAGCTCCTCTCATGGATTTTGCCCCAGCTCACGGATATTGCCCCAGCACATGGATACTGCCCCAGCTCATGGATATACTGCCCCAGCTCAAGGATATACTGCCCCAGCTGCTCTAATTGATAATGCCCCAGCTGCTCTCATGGATTTTGCCCCAGCTCATGGATATGCCCCAGCTCATGGATATGCCCCAGCACATGGATATACTGCCCCAGCTCATGGATATACTGCCCCAGCACATGGATATTGCCCTAGCAGCTCATGGATTTGCCCCAGCAGCTCATGGATATGCCCCAGCAGCTCATGGATTTGCCCCAGCAGCTCATGGATACTGCCCCAGCAAATGGATATGCCCCACCACCAGATGGATACTGCCCCAGCTCCTCATGGATATGCCCCAGCTCACCTCCGCTGCGTTTTCGCTCCTTGCGAGCGTCCGAAGCATGCAGCTTGTATACTGCCCCAGCTCATGGATATACTGCCCCAGCTCAAGGATATACTGCCCCAGCTACTCTGGATATATTGCCCCCAGCAGCTCTGGATATATATTGCCCCCAGCAGCTCACCCATGGATATATATTGCCCCAGCTCACATATGGATATATTGCCCCAGTTCACAGTTATATATTGCCCCCAGCAGCTCACCCATGGATATATATTGCCCCAGCTCACATATGGATATATTGCGCCTCAGCTCACATATGGATATATTGCGCCTCAGCTCACACATGGATATATTGCCCCAGACCAGCTCACACATGGATATATTGCCCCAGACCAGCTCACACATGGATATTGCCCCAGCTCTCATGGATACTGCCCCCAGCACACATGGATATGCCCCAGCTCCTCTCATGGATATTGCCCCAGCTCCTCATGGATATTGCCCTAGCTCCTCTCATGGATTTTGCCCCAGCTCCTCTCATGGATATACTGCCCCAGCTCCTCTCATGGATATACTGCCCCAGCTGCTCTAACTGATAATGCCCCAGCTGCTCTCATGGATTTTGCCCCAGCTAACGGATATTGCCCCAGCTCAAGGATATACTGCCCCAGCTGCTCTAACTGATAATGCCCCAGCTCCTCTCATGGATTTTGCCCCAGCTAACGGACATTGCCCCAGCTCAAGGATATACTGCCCCAGCTGCTCTAATTGATAATGCCCCAGCTGCTCTCATGGATTTTGCCCCAGCTCATGGATATGCCCCAGCTCATGGATATGCCCCAGCTCATGGATATACTGCCCCAGCACATGGATATTGCCCCAGCTCATGGATTTGCCCCAGCACCTCATGGATATGCCCCAGCAGCTCATGGATACTGCCCCAGCAAATGGATATGCCCCAGCAGATGGATTACTGCCCCAGCAAATGGATATGCCCCAGCACCAGATGGATACTGCCCCAGCTCCTCATGGATATGCCCCAGCTCACCTTCACCGTGTTTTCGCTCCCTGCGAGCATCCGAAGCATGCAGCTTGTATACTGCCCCAGCTCATGGATATACTGCCCCAGCTCAAGGATATACTGCCCCAGCTGCTCTAATTGATAATGCCCCAGCTGCTTTCATGGATTTTGCCCCAGCTCATGGATATGCCCCAGCTCATGGATATGCCCCAGCACATGGATATACTGCCCCAGCTCATGGATATACTGCCCCAGCTCAAGGATATACTGCTCCAGCTCATGGATATACTGCCCCAGCACATGGATATACTGCCCCAGCACATGGATATACTGCCCCAGCTCAAGGATATACTGCTCCAGCTCATGGATATACTGCCCCAGCTCATGGATATACTGCCCCAGCCCATGGATATGCTCCAGCTCATGGATATATTGCCCCAGCTCATGGATATGCCCCAGCACCTCATGGATTTGCCCCATTACCTCATGGATTTTCCCCAGCAGCTCATGGATATGCCCCAGCAGCTCATGGATATGCCCCAGCTCCCTCATGGATATGCCCCAGCAGCTCATGGATAATGCCCCAGCACCTCATGGATTTGCCCCAGCAGCTCATGGATAATGCCCCAGCACCTCATGGATATGCCCCAGCAGCTCATGGATTTGCCCCAGCTCGCTCATGGATATGCCCCAGCAGCTCATGGATAATGCCCCAGCACCTCATGGATATGCCCCAGCAGCTCATGGATATGCCCCAGCAGCTCATGGATAATGCCCCAGCACCTCATGGATATGCCCCAGCACCTCATGGATTTGCCCCAGCTCGCTCATGGATATGCCCCAGCAGCTCATGGATAATGCCCCACCACCTCATGGATTTGCCCCAGCAACTCATGGATTTGCCCCAGCAGCTCATGGATATGTCCCAGCACCTCATGGATATGCCCCAGCACCTCATGGATTTGCCCCAGCAGCTCATGGATATGCCCCAGCAGCTCATGGATATGCTCCAGCACCTCATGGATTTGCCCCAGCACCTCATGGATATGCCCCAGCAGCTCATGGATATGCCCCAGCAGCTCATGGATATGCTCCAGCACCTCATGGATTTGCCCCAGCACCTCATGGATTTGCCCCAGCAACTCATGGATTTGCCCCAGCAGCTCATGGATATGCCCCAGCACCTCATGGATATGCCCCAGCACCTCATGGATTTGCCCCAGCACCTCATGGATATGCCCCAGCACCTCATGGATATGCCCCAGCAGCTCATGGATATGCCCCAGCAGCTCATGGATTTGCCCCAGCACCTCATGGATTTGCCCCAGCACCTCATGGATTTGCCCCAGCAGCTCATGGATTTGCCCCAGCACCTCATGGATTTGCCCCAGCACCTCATGGATATGCCCCAGCAGCTCATGGATATGCCCCAGCACCAGATGGATACTGCCCCAGCTCCTCATGGATATGCCCCAGCTCACCTCCGCCGCGTATTCGCTCCCTGCGAGCGTCCGAAGCATGCAGCTTGGGCGCTCGCCTGGGGGAGCCACGTGACCAGCCGCGATTGGCTGGTGACGTGTTTCCCCCAGGCGAGCTGCATGCTTCGGACGCTCGCAGGGAGCGAATACGCGGCGGAGGGTGAGACACCCGCCCTTAGGGTGACGGTGTCACCCTAAAGGCGGGTGTCACCTGGTGCGGGCCGCACCCCCGCCCCCACGTTACGACGCCAGTGCCCCCAAGCACTGGTCGAAACTTCGTGTAGGAGAAATCAGGTGGCTTAATTTATTGTGGAAAACACAGGTTACTTTTATACAGACTGTCCCCATTGTTCGTACTCCTGCCCACCCTCAGACATCCCGGTGCCAGGGCAGCAACACCCCAAGCCCGAGCCCAGTTCCCATTCACTGCCTCCAGCCCGAGCCCAGTTCCCATTCACTGCCTCCAGCCCGAACCCAGTTCCCATTCACTGCCTCCAGCGCAAGCCCAGTTTGAGTAATTTGCCACAGCCCCTAGGGCAAGCCCACTTTGGCCACCAGATTGGAGCGGTGCACCGGTTATGTGTCGGAAGCAGTCTGATGTCCTGACTTTGCTAGTCACAGTTATTTGGGGGTGATCCCAATTGAGCAGTGGTACAACCCAGGTATGGCAGAGTAGCTCTGGTGCCCCGGCTACTTTTCACCAAGAAGCGCCCTGATCCAAGCATGGGGGACCAAGCGTCGTGCTGTAGTGTACCCGGGTATCAGTCAGTTCCATCGTGGCCACGCTCCCTGCAGGAGGAGTAGGGATCTCAGTTGTTGGGGTTCCCGTTGGAGCTCCCCCTCAGGAATCACCCCATGGCAGGTTTCTCTTCTTTGGGACACACAGGCCAAAAAGCGCGTGGTGGGATGAATGGCGGCTGGTGCGCTCAGGGTTAAAGTCTGGCAGGTAATTACCGGGTCTCGGCTTGCGGCTGGCTCGATACTTGCATACATATAGCGGGCAGGACTGACACAGTTTCCGCACAAGGCAGGATACATCAGTAACAATATATTCATGGGAACAAAGTGTAAAAGTAACAGGGAAACGAAAAATCAACAAATAGAAACTAAATTACAATGAAATAGGGATAAACTAAGCAAAGTGGCGGTTTTCGCGTCACACAGGGGAAGATACAAATTGTATCCGATCGTGTATGTAATTGTAACAGTTGGAACAGGATACATAAGTAACAATATAACAGGAACAGATACATCAAAGGTAAAGCAACAAATACAAATATATATATACAGAGCAATGTCCCAGCAACTACCTTGTAATGCAAAATCCAATAGGAGTAGCAAAACCACGGTGCCGGTTCAGAAGACATGAATACTCGAACTGGATTGGAGCCGCACACGTGAATTAAAAATAACAAATTGGTTTAATCAAACCTTAAAAAAGACTGACTTTTCGGCTCATGCGTGAGCCATTATCAAGGTATTATATATATATTAAAGAAGTGGCGGCGATTCTGGCACATAGCTCCCCAAGAACATAGATGGCAGACCCGATGAGACCCTGTATGGGTCCACCTAGGGATGTCCATGCTGAGGAGTCTTTAATGTTTCAAGTTAGGTTCGCCGGGACAACCCGCCGTGCCAGACTGGCAATTCAGACTCCCATGCCTGGTGCCCTGTTCCAGGGTAATAATCGGCCCTGGAGGTGTCTTGAGGGTCTTTCCTCCTCCTGGTCCCCTGGCCCGCCGCTGGGTCGAGGTTTCGGCAGTACCCCCTCCCTGAAAAATAATCGGATGCTGGGGAGAGGTGGCGCCTGTACACTCTCCAGGGATTACATTCTGCCGCTGGGGAGCGAGACCAGCCATCTCCTCTCCCGGCATTACAACCTGCTGCTGGGGAGTGAGACCAGCCATCTCCCCCCCTGCACAATAATCTGCTGCTGGAAAGAGGTACCGCCAGTACCTTCTCCCAGTGGTACAATCTGCCGCTGGGGAGCAAGGCCGCCTGCCTCTTTTCCTGGAATTGCAACCTGCCGCTGGGAAGTGAGACCCACTGTCTCCCTTCCCTGAAGAATAACCTGCCGCTGGGGAGCGAGATCAGCCATCTCCTCTCCCGGCATTACAACCTGCCGCTGGGGAGCGAGATCAGCCATCTCCCTCTCCCAGCATTACAACCTGCCGCTGGGGAGCGAGATCAGCCATCTCCTCTCCCAGCATTACAACCTGCCGCTGGGGAGCGAGACCAGCCATCTCCTCTCCCAGCATTACAACCTGCCGCTGGGGAGCGAGATCAGCCATCTCCTCTCCCAGCATTACAACCTGCCGCTGGGGAGCGAGACCAGCCATCTCTTCTCCCGGCATTACAACCTGCCGCTGGGGAGCGAGACCAGCCATCTCTTCTCCGGCATTACAACCTGCCGCTGGGGAGCGAGACCAGCCATCTCCTCTCCCAGCATTACAACCTGCCGCTGGGGAGCGAGACCAGCCATCTCCTCTCCGGCATTACAACTTGCCGCTGGGGAGCGAGACCAGCCATCTCCTCTCCCGGCATTACAACCTGCCGCTGGGGAGCGAGACCAGCCATCTCCTCTCCCGGCATTACAACCTGCCGCTGGGGAGCGAGATCAGCCATCTCCCTCTCCCAGCATTACAACCTGCCGCTGGGGAGCGAGACCAGCCATCTCTTCTCCCGGCATTACAACCTGCCGCTGGGGAGCGAGACCAGCCATCTCCTCTCCCAGCATTACAACCTGCCGCTGGGGAGCGAGACCAGCCATCTCCTCTCCCGGCATTACAACCTGCCGCTGGGGAGCGAGACCAGCCATCTCCCTCTCCCAGCATTACAACCTGCCGCTGGGGAGCGAGACCAGCCATCTCTTCTCCCGGCATTACAACCTGCCGCTGGGGAGCGAGACCAGCCATCTCCTCTCCCAGCATTACAACCTGCCGCTGGGGAGCGAGACCAGCCATCTCCTCTCCCGGCATTACAACCTGCCGCTGGGGAGCGAGACCAGCCATCTCCTCTCCCGGCATTACAACCTGCCGCTGGGGAGTGAGACCAGCCATCTCCTCTCCCGGCATTACAACCTGCCGCTGGGGAGCGAGACCAGCCATCTCCTCTCCCGGCATTACAACCTGCCGCTGGGGAGCGAGACCAGCCATCTCCTCTCCCGGCATTACAACCTGCCGCTGGGAAGGGGTACTTCTTGTACACTCTCCAAGGGTCACACTCTGTCGCTGGGGAGTGAGACCAGCCCCCTCCCCTCACTGAACAACTGAACAATAACCTGCCCCTGGGGCGAGATATCGCCTGTACGATCTCCCAGGGTTACCTTCTGCTGCTGGGGAGTGAGTCCAGCCGTCTCCCCTCCCTGAAAAGCGTACTGTTTTTTTTTCACTCCATTCATCTGCGGTGTCGCGTTTTTTACAGCGGCTGCTCTGGCTCCTGCTCGGGTTTCTCTGGTGTGTTCGGCGGGGTTAATCCAGATGTTTTTGTGGGTTTCGGTGTGCGTTCGCCTGGGTTTTGCGGTGAGTGTTCGGCAGGTTTTCGGCGGCTTTTCCCTGCATTACGGCGGCCCTGTGGTGCTTGCTGAATACACCACAGGGTCGCCGAAATGGGATCGCCGAAACAGGCCGAATTGAAGAGAACGAAAAGTCACCGAATGTGCGCTGACTTCTCGATTCTCTTTGAATATCCCTGACAGTGTAGGATAAATCAAGTGGGTTAATTTATTGTGGAAAACACAGGTCACTTTTATGCAGACTGTTCCCATTGTTCATACTCCTGCCTACCCTCCATACTCCATACATCCCGGCACCGGGGCCACACCGCCCCGAGCCTGAACCCAGGCCCATTCATTCAAGTGGGTTGCCACCGATTCTTTGGCGAGCCCAGCTCATTACCACACAATAGACGCTCCTGCCACTAGCGTCGCTAGGGGTGCAGTCCGCACCAGGTGACACCTGCCCTTAGGGTGACACCGTCACCAAAGTAAGACTTTGATTTTTGAACCGGCTGCCGGAGCCGCACTGCAGGTTACTAACTTTGGACCAAAGTTAGTAACCTGCAGTGCGGCGGCCGGTTCAAAAATCAATTAGCGTGTCACCCTAAGGGCATCAGATGGCGGCTGATCCCATCCCCTCTGACGCCACGTGCCAGAGGGAGCAGCGAGCCGGCTGTCCGATGGGCTGACGATGACGTCTCTGCCGAGTGAGTCATCAGCGGCAGCCCGCCCTAACAGCTCCCTGGCACCTTTTCTTTTGAAGCGTGCGGCCGCACCCTGCCTGCCTCCCGAGTCCTGATGGGTGAGCTGCTGGGGTCAGTATATATCCATGTGTGAGCTGGGCACTATACATCCATGTGTGAGCTGGGCAATATACATCCATGTGTGAGCTGGGCAATATACATCCATGTGTGAGCTGGGCACTATACATCCATGTGTGAGCTGGGCAATATACATCCATGTGTGAGCTGGGCATTATACATCCATGTGTGAGCTGGGCAATATACATCCATGTGTGAGCTGGGCATTATACATCCATGTGTGAGCTGGGCACTATACATCCATGTGTGAGCTGGGCACTATACATCCATGTGTGAGCTGGGCACTATACATCCATGTGTGAGCTGGGGGCCAATATACATCCATGTGTGAGCTGGGCATTATACATCCATGTATGAGCTGGGGGCCAATATACATCCATGTGTGAGCTGGGCAATATACATCCATGTGTGAGCTGGGCAATATACATCCATGTGTGAGCTGGGCAATATACAGGGCCGGCCCAACAATGGTGCAGAGCGGAGCAGCGGCGCCAGGCGGCAGAAATTCGGGGGCGGCAAATTTCAGCCCCCGGAACTGCTGCTGCGCTCTGCACTACTTTTTTTTGCGGCGGCGGCAGATCGTGTGGCCGCCGCGTTCGTTCCTTCAACGAGCGGCAGCCGCATGAGTATCTGCCGCTCGCCTGAGATCCATCCGCCAGCCTGCCGCGATCGAGATCACGTGATCTCGCGAGATCGCGGCAGGCTGGAAGGTGGATCCCAGGCGAGCGGCAGATACTCACGAGGCTGCCGCTCATTGAAGGAAGGAACGCGGCGGCCGCACAATCTGCCCTTTGGAGCCTGGGCCTGGCAGAGGTGAGCCTGGGGGCAATCTATCCATGAGTGAGCCTGGGGGCAAATATATCCATGAGTGAGCCTGGGGTAAATATATCCATGAGTGAGCCTGGGGTAAATATATCCATGATGAGAGCAAATATATCCATAAGTGAGCCTGGGGGCAAATATATCCATGTGTGAGTCTGGGGGCAAATATTTCTGTGTGTGAGTCTGGGGGCAAATATATACATGAGTGAGCCTGGGGGCAAATATATCCATGTGTGAGTCTGGGGGCAAAGATTTCCATGTGTGAGCTGGGGCAATATACCCATGTGTGGGCACTGCTGGGTATGTGACACTGGGCACTGCTGGGTATGTGACGCTGGGCACTGCCGGGTATGTGACACTGGGCACTGCTGGGTATGTGAGGCTTGGCACTGCTGGGTATGTGATGCTGGGCACTGCTGGGTATGTGATGCTGGGCACTGCTGGGTATGTAACGCTCGGCACTGCTGGGTATGTGATGCTGGGCACTGCTGGCTATGTGACGCTGGGCTCTGCTGGCTATGTCACGCTGGGCTCTGCTGGCTATGTATCGCTGGGCACTGCTGGGTATGTAACGCTGGGCTCTGCTGGCTATGTATCGCTGGGCACTGCTGGGTATGTGACACTGGGCACAGTTATATACACCTCACATTACTGTATCACAGAGCTCCACAGCAAGAAAATTCTAATGTACGGTGTGTATGAGTGTTTGAACTTTATTGCTGTGGCGCACTGTGATACGCTCATACACGCTGTGTGTTTTTTTTTTGAGGAGGGCAGCATTTCATCCTTCGCTCCAGGCAGCACAATGTCTTGGGCCGGCCCTGGCAATATACATCCATGTGTGAGCAGGGGCACTATTAGGGTTGCACCGATACCGATACTAGTATCGGTATCGGGGCCGATACTGGGTACTGCAGGAGTACTTGGTACTCGTGCAGTACCCCCCGATATTTTTCCCGATACCGGAAGCTGGCATTGAGCCGGCTTGCCGGCATCCGAATGCTCTATCGGCATTCGGACAGCCGCCCCTGGAGCTCTCTGCGATACTTACCTTCCTGAGCGACGCCGGGAATGTCTCCGCGCGTGCGCTCGTTGGAAGGACCCCAGCCGCGACAATGTGGGACCATGTGATCACGGCTGGGGTCCTTCCAATGAGCGCGCGCGTGGAAACTTTCCCGGCGTCGCTCAGGACGGTAAGTATGAACACAGTGAGCAGCTGCAGGGCCTGTCCGAATGCCGATGGGCCTGTCCGAATGCTCTATCGGCATTCGGACAGGCCCTGCAGCTGCTCTCTGCGATGATACTTACCTTCCTGGGCGACGCCGGGAAAGTTTCCGCGCGCGCGCTCGTTAGAAGGACCCCAGCCGTGATCACATGGTCCCACGTAGTCGCGGCTGGGGTCCTTCCAACGAGCGCACGTGCGGAGACATTCCCGGCGTCGCTCAAGAAGGTAAGTATCGTCGCGGGGGGATCCATGAGCTGGGGCCATACCCATGTGTGAGCTGGGGGGCATATCCATGAGCTGGGGGCAATATCCATGTGTGAGCTGGGGCAAATCCATGTGTGAACTGGGGCAAATCCATGAGCTGGGGCAAATCCATGTGTGAGCTGGGGCAAATCCATGAGCGAGCTGGGGCAAATCCATGTGTGAGCTGGGGCAAATCCATGTGTGAGCTGGGGCAAATCCATGTGTGAGCTGGGGCAAATCCATGAGCGAGCTGGGGCAAATCCATGAGCTGGGGCAAATCCATGTGCGAGCTGGGGCAAATCCATGAGCGAGCTAGGGCAAATCCATGTGTGAGCTGGGGCAAATCCATATGTGAGCTGGGGCATATCCATGTGTGAGCTGGGGCATATCCATGTGTGAGCTGGGGCAAATCCATGTGTGAGCTGGGGCAAATCCATGTGTGAGCTGGGGCATATCCATGAGTGAGCTGGGGCAAATCCATGAATGAGCTGGGGCAAATCCATGTGTGAGCTGGGGCATATCCATGTGTGAGCTGGGGCATATCCATGTGTGAGCTGGGGAAAATCCATGTGTGAGCTGGGGCATATCCAAGAGCTGGGGCAAATCCATGAGCGAGCTGGGGCAAATCCATGTGTGAGCTGGGGCAAATCCATGAGTGAGCTGGGGCAAATCCATGTGTGAGCTGGGGCAAATCCATGTGTGAGCTGGGGCAAATCCATGTGTGAGCTGGGGCATATCCATGTGTGAGCTGGGGCATATCCATGTGTGAGCTGGGGCATATCCATGTGTGAGCTGGGGCATATCCATGTGTGTGCTGGGGCAAATCCATGAGTGAGCTGGGGCATATCCATGTGTGAGCTGGGGCAATATCCATGTGTTGTAACGGTTAGCCCCTGCTTGGGCCATCGTGGTGGCTTGGAACAGGAGATGAAGCCCTTAAGGCAGGTGAGTAACTGACTGGACACAAGGACAGACGGATTTCTCCAAAACCAAGGAGCACCAAAAAACAGAACAGAATTGCCACTAAGCTCCGAAGGCTTCAAGACCGACAGACAACTTAGGACACTCAGAAACACAATGATACACCTGCCAATCCGTGAATTGAGCAGGCTGCAGGGCACTCGGAGAAACACAAAGATACACTTGACAATCCGTGAAGTGAGCAGGCTGCAGGACAGTAAACAAAACAGACTATACTAAAAGAGGTCCTTATAAGCGGCCTCTGAATATAATACTAAACTAAGACAGACAAGCTACATAAAACATGAAACATACAAGAATCGTCAATCAGGCAGAGGTTGGCAACAGATCAGAAATATACGGTACCAGGGGGGAGTAGAAGGGATAGTCAAAAATAAAGCCGAGGTCAGAACCAGAAAACACTTGAACAGGAATGCTTTGCAGCAACTCAGGAAAACACGAACCAGACAGAACCACCATCAAAACTCCACAAACAGTCAATGAGGCTCTGTGCTGCTGGGAATATATAGGGAGTGGGTCTGTGTGATTGGGCCATGTGACCCCAGACCAGGAGATCACAACAGAGCCCCAGATCAGCACTAAACAGCACAGCCAGACACACCATAGGGGAAAAACATACATGAAGACCCTTCATCACCAGGGGGCAAGGCCGAGACGTGACATGTGTGAGCTGGGGCAAATCCATGTGTGAGCTGGGGCAAATCCATGTGTGAGCTGGGGCAAATCCATGTGTGAGCTGGGGCATATCCATGTGTGAGCTGGGGCAATATCCATGTGTGAGCTGGGGCATATCCATGTGTGAACTGGGGCATATCCATGTGTGAGCTGGGGCAGTATGAAATATATATATACGGGGGGGGGATATACATGTGAGCTGGGGGCATTTTTATATGGTCTGTTCTTATTGGAAAGCGTCACATGACATTAAAGAGAAGTATCGGTACTCGGTATCGGTGAGTACTTTTAAAAAGTATCTGTACTCGTACTCGGTCTTAAAAAAGTGGTATCGGTGCATCCCTAGGCACTATACCTCCATGTGTGAGCTGGGCACTATACATCCATGAGTGAGCTAGGCACTATACATCCATGAGTGAGCTAGGCACTATACATCCATGTGTGAGCAGGGGCAATATATATCCATGTGAGCTGGGGCAATATACAGTTGTGTTCAAAATTATTCAACCCCCACAGAAATTGAGTGTTTTGGCCAGTTTGACATTGATTTTGATCATTCAGTCATCTTACATAGTTACATAGTTACATAGTTATATAGGCTGAAAAAAGACATGCGTCCATCGGGTTCAGCCTCTCCCACATAACCTACTGCTTTTGATCCAAAAGAAGGCAAAAAACCCAGTCTGAAATGCTCGCCAATATGCAACATACTGGGAAAAAATTCCTTCTTGACCCCAGAATGGCGTCAGATTTCTCCTTGGATCAAGAAGCTTTTACCCACATATTAAATATTATAACCCTTAATATTCTGTGTCTGCAGGAAGTCATCCAGTCGTTTTTTAAAAGTCTGTACAGACTCTGACCCAACCACCTCAACAGGCAGAGAATTCCACAGCTTTATTGTTCTCACCGTAAAATAACCCTTCCTATGCTTTAAGCTAAATTTTCTTTCTTCCAGTCTAAATGGATGACCCCTTGTCCTATGTAGTAGTCCTGTTAATGAATAGGTTATCAGACAATGGTTGATAATGGCCCCGTATATATTTATATAAGGTTATCAGATCCCCTCTAAGGCGCCTTTTCTCTAAACTAAACAGGTTTAAGCTTGTTAGTCTTTCCTCATAACTTAACCCTTCCATCCCCTTTATTAATTTAGTTGCCCGTCTCTGCACTTTTTCTAGCGATATAATATCTTTTTTTAAGACAGGTGCCCAAAATTGCACGGCATATTCAAGGTGCGGCCTGACCATTGATTTATACAGAGGCAAAATTATGTTTTCATCCCGTGAGTGAACTCCCCTTTTAATGCATGCCAGTACTTTGCTGGCCTTGGCGGCTGCTGTTTGACATTGCACATTGTTACTTAGTTTGAAGTCTATGATTATTCCCAAATCCTTCTCCTGCTTGGATTTCCCTAACTCCGTACCATTTAGGGTATAAATTGCTTGTGTGTTCTTCACTCCAAAGTGCATAACTTTGCATTTATCTAGATTAAATTTCATCTGCCATTTAAGTGCCCAGTCCCCCAATCTATCTAAATCCCTCTGCAGCGAAGTAACATCCTGCTCACATTGTATTACTTTTCCTAGCTTTGTGTCATCTGCAAACACTGATACATGACTTTCAATGCCTATCTCAAGGTCATTTATAAATAACTTGAATAGTATTGGTCCTATAACAGACCCCTGAGGGACACCGCTTACCACTGGTGTCCATCTTGAAAATGTACCATTTATGACCACTCTCTGTACCCTATCTTTTAGCCAGTTTTCTATCCAAGAACAAGTATTTTCATCTAGACCATTTTTTCTTAATTTAAATAGTAACCTTTTGTGTGGAACTGTGTCGAAAGCTTTGGCAAAATCTAAGTAAATCACATCCACTGCGACCCCTGATCTATACTTCTACTTACTTCCTCATAGAAACGTAATTAGGTTAGTCTGACATGATCTGTGTTTCATGAAACCATGCTGATTTTTGCCAATTACATTATAACTCCCAATAAATTCCTGAATATTATCCCTTAGTAACCCCTCAAATACTTTCCCAGCCACAGATGTTAAGCTCACAGGTCTATAATTCCCAGGCACAAATTTTAAACCTTTCTTAAATATAGGGACCACGTCAGCTTTTCTCCAATCCTCTGGTACTATTCCTGAAATAAAAGAATCTTGAAAGATTAAGAACAGAGGTTTACATATTTCAACACATAGCTCTCTTAGTACTCGCGGGTGAATTCCATCTGGCCCTGGGGCTTTATTTACATTCACATTGTTTAATTAGTGTAAAACCTTGTCCTGAGTCAACCAGTCACTTTGTATTAGTAAGTTTTTATTAATGAATTTCATGTCTCCTGTTATAGGTTTCTCTTTGATAAATACTGAAGAAAAATAATCATTTAAAATTTCTGCCTTATCCTGATCTTTAGTTAACAATAACCCTGACTCAGCTTTTAGTGAACCTACATTTTCACTCTTGGGTTTTTTAGAATTTATGTACCTAAAGAATCTTTTAGGGTTGGTCTTGCTCTCTTTGGCTATTTCTTTTTCATTTTCTAGTTTAGCCCATCTAATCGCATCTTGCTTACAATTAAATCAAAGAGGCCCGTGTAGGTCAGACAAATATAACATAACATTTATAATGAAATAACCACAAATGTCTTTTCTGTGCTCACATCATTATCAGTTTTATTCAACCCCCAAGTGACATTCAATCTTAGTACTTAGTACAACATCCTTTTACAGTTATAACAGCTTTTACAGTTATAACAGCTTTTAACCCTTTCGCTGCTGAGGCTTTTCCCGCCCCTGTGCTGAGGTCATTTTTTACCTGTTTTGCGCATCATGTTTAAACCTGTTTTGAAGGCTTATTTTAGTATATGACATCGACATATTATATATCGTTCTTTCCGTCAGACTCGGTAGATTCATAATATGTCATTATTATATGTATACGTTATGTCATGTTTGTATATTATAACAAAAAATGCAATAAAATATGTATTTTCAATAATTTACAGCGTGTAAAGTGTTTTTTTTCCACATTTTAACATGCGAGCAATTGCGGTTATATTTTGTATGGGGTGCGCTTGTTTAAAAAAATTAGAGATGGGGTCTCGTTACATTTTTTTTTGGGGAAAATGACACCATTTTTAACAAACGCACCGCATACAAAAATCGTTAATGCAGCATTATTGTTCACATTATAATTGAAATGGGAACAATATTGCTGCATTAACAAAACAAAAAACAAAAAAAAAAAGTGTTATTTTTTTTTTTTTTAATTTTTTTTTTTAATTTATTTTTATTTTTATTTTTATTTTTTATTTTTTTTACATTTTTTTTTACTTTCATGTTTGGTATCGTTGGAACGGCCATGCTCTGGCCGATCCAACGATATCAAAATTTAACCCCTAACTGCCACGGATCGGGGAGATAGGGAGTTCATTGGAACTCCCTATCTCCACACTTCGTGGCAGTTAGGGGTTAATGCTAGGACTGGCGTCATCGTGCTGCGCACGATGACGCCAGTCCTCTGGGGGAGTTCCCGGAAGCTTGGCCGACATCCAAGATGTCGGCCAGCTCCCGGGAAGGATCGCAAATCGGCGCTTTTCAGCGCCGATTTGCGATCCAGCTCCCCAGGGGTTAATGCCAGGCATCATTTGGAAGGGCAGGCTGTGCCCTTCAAATGATGCCTGGGTTAAGCCCCTGTGAGCCGCCGATCGGGAGGGAGAGAGGTCCGAAGGACCTCCCCCCCCTCCCTTTCAGGCGCCTCCTCCGCACATGCGGGGGGGCGCCTGAATTATGTGTCATCGCGGGGGCGCGATGACACATAACAATGGCGGCCACCCTGCATCCGGATGTGCCGCACCGGCGGCTCCGAGGATCGCGGATGTCACCGCGCCGAGGAGGTCGCCGGATCAGCCGAACGCGAACGCTGACCTCAAGCATAGCTTGACACAAGTGTCTTGCAGCGATCTTACGGGTATCTTCGCCCATTCGTCATGGGCAAAAGCCTCCAGTTCAGTCACATTCTTAGGCTTGCGCACTGCAACTGCTTTCTTTAAGTCCCACCAGAGGTTCTCAATCGGATTTAAGTCAGGTGACTGCGATGGCCACTCCAAAATGTTCCAGCCTTTAATCTGCAACCATGCTCTAGTGGACTTGGAGGTATGCTTGGATCATTGTCCTGTTGAAAGGTCCAACGTCTCCCAAGCCTCAGGTTTGTGACGGACTGCATCACATTGTCATCCAATATCTCCTGGTACTGAAGAGAATTCATGGTACCTTGCACACGCTGGAGCTTCCCTGTACCTGCAGAAGCAAAACAGCCCCAAAGCATGATTGACCCCCCGCCATGCTTCACAGTAGGCCTTGTTATTCCTCCTCCAAACATAGCGTTGATCCATGGGCCCAAACAGTTCTAATTTTGTTTCATCAGTCCACAGAACACTATCCCAAAACTTCTGTGGTTTGTCCACATGACTTTTGGCATACTGCAGTCGACTCTTCTTATTCTTTGGAGACAGCAAGGGGGTACGCCTGGGAGTTCTGGCATGGAGGCCTTCATTATGCAGTGTGCGCCGTATTGTCTGAGCTGAAACTTCAGTACCCACATCTGACAAATCTTTTCTCTGTTCCTCAGCAGTCACACGGGGACTTTTCTCCACTCTATGCTTCAGGTAGCGCACAGCAGTCGAAGTCAGCATCTTCTTTCTGCCACGACCAGGTAGCGTTTCAACAGTGCCCTTTGCCTTGAATTTGCGAATGATGCTTCCTATGGTCTCTCTTGGTATGTTTAACATCTTTGCAATCTTCTTATAGCCATTGCCCTTCCTGTGAAGAGTAATCACCTCTTCTCTTGTCTTCCTGGACCATTCTCTTGACTTCACCAATGTTTGTAACCACACCAGTAAATATCTAGAAGGAGCTGAGTATCACAGTCATTTTAAAGCTGCCTAATTGGTGCTTATTATGCTTTATTGCTGCTCCGTGACATCCACAGGTGTTTTCAATACCTGATTGAAAACACTTGAATGAACCTCTGTTCTTCAGAGTGGTAGTCTTTAAGGGTTGAATAATTGTGTCAATGAAGAATTCACAAAAGAAACATTTACTACTGTATTAACAAACCAATTGATGTCATTTTAGTTGCATATGGTTCTTTTAAAAAGTCCTTGTAGGATTTCATTCTGAATACAATTACAAATGTACACTAAATTCCCTAAAACCCTTTACAGCATTGGGGTTGAATAATTTTGAAAACACAACTGTATATCCATATGTGAGCTGGGGCAATATATATCCATGTGTGAGCTACTGGGGGCAATATATATCAATGTGTGAGCTGGGCACTTATACATCCATGTGTGAGCTGGGCACTATACATCCATGTGTGAGCTGGGGCACTATACATCCATGTGTGAGCAGGGGCAATATATATCCATATGTGAGCTGGGGCATTATATATCCTTATGTGAGCTGGGGCAAAATATATCCATATGTGAGCTGGGGCAATATATATCCTTATGTGAGCTGGGGCAATATATATCCATGTGTAAGCTGGGACAATATATTTCAATGTGTGAGCTACTGGGGGCAATATATATCAATGTGTGAGCTACCGGGGCAATACCTATCCATGTTTGAGCAACTGGGGCAATATATATCCATGTTTGAGCTACTGGGGACAATTTATATCCATGGGTGAGCTGCTGTGGGCAATATACAATTGTGAGCTGGGGCAATATATCCATATGTGAGCTGGGGGTAATATAAACTCAAAACAACTTGCGTGTGCGGTTGGCCAATCATCATACAGCGATTAGGGGGGCTCTTTCTGGAAAAGACAATTTGCAACCGGTTGCCCGTCATTTCCAGGATAAATGACATCCGCTGTCTTCCTTGCGTGTGATGGGGATTGATCATGTTCCTCCCTTACCCAGGGGTGGGGACAGAGCCTTGGCATTACTCAAACGAAAATCCTTTTGGATTTTTACGCTTGATACTATTAACCCGAAAGGTTTAAATGAACAGAATAATCTACATTGCTATTTAAGCCTCCACTAGGTCTCAATTGTTCTCTAGTCTTGTTCTTAACATTTTATAACAATTCAATGTTTATAATGGGTTTGCTGTTCTTTCAGTTATTCTGCTATATTTGGCATATGACATATTATCTATTGTAGATACCGTATTAGCTCGTTGTCTTGATATTGTTTTTGTAAAATTTTGCTTTGTTTGTAACATTGATTTTTCTGATCTCTGGTTTTGTCTTGTGTATATGGGAAGGTTAGCACTGAACTTGATTGGTTTGGGTGCTCCTCCTATCTTTCACCTGTGCATGATTAATCATTTCCTTTTTTTTTGTGTATTTAATGATGTGTGTTTTTTTTCTTTCTTATACATCCTGATGAAAGTCCTGATGACTGAAACGTCGATTACTCTTTGAATAAAACTCTTATTTACTTTATATTTGAAGACTTCGTGTGCGGAATTTCTGGAGGAATATATATATATATATATAATAAATAAATAAAAACTTGCTATAACACGCCGTAATCACACAATAGAAACACACAGAAACCTAGCCATAGCACACGGAGATCCCACAAGGACCTAGCCATAGCACACGGAGACAACACAAAGGGAATGTAATCACACATAGGAACTTGATATAACAGACTGAATCACTGGACATTAGTCACTATAACTCTATAGTTTGCCGAATGAGAAAAGCACCATACGTGCATTGCTGAGTAACACCTTTAGTGGATTCTCAAGCAGCTTCACATGCTGGGCTTTTATGTGGGTTATGATTTACCAGGTTATTCAAAAAGCTGTGTGTTTTAAATAATGTTGGAGTAACCCCAAGGGCTAAGCAATAAGTTGATGAACAAATTAATTTGTATACTGTATTTAAGTTCACTATTCTAATTGTTGCAATTTTTAAAGTGACACAGCAGTAATGTACAATCTTTTGTTTTGAGCACTTGCTACAGTTGAGTAAATAATTATTTAGAACGGTAACTTTGTCTTTATTGAGGGAGAGGAGAGACTTATTTCAGGAATAGAGGAAACATGAGCAGTAACTCCCTCATATTTCACACTTTTACCATCATCATAATAAAGCCTGGGAGTGGATAAGTATTAAGTGTATTAATTCTGTGAATTTGTCGCTATGTTGATAATATACTATATGCGTGTGTGTGGGTAATCTATTGGGTTAAATACGCGCTAATTTACCCGTTCTAGTGATTTGCATTGTTAGCTAGAAATATGCTCGTTGATATTTGCTTCACTTTGTTAATACTTTGATCAAACCTTATTATTTGTATAGTCTGTATGATCTTATAAACATAGGTAGTCAGTGACCGCATGGTGGCAGCCATCTTAAACCTCAAAAAAGTCACATGTTCTGCTGCCAATGAGGAAGTGCTGCAGCAGTAACTGTACAATCTGTTTAAGCTTACATTTTTCGCAACTAAATTAATCCAGATTGTTTCTGCCAGATTTATGAATATATAGCAATTACTAACCAAATACACATCTAAATGTGTCTGTTATAATTTCTGAAGAGGCTTATCAACTAAACAGTGATTTTGTATGTTAGCAAATGCTGTGTCATTAGGTTAGTTCGGTTTATTTAACTTCGGGTCTATAGATTAATATACTAAGCAAGAATCAGTTTCATTGTGGACGGAGGTTAAAGACTTTCACATGTGCAGCTTGGTTCTATTGATAAAGGATTCCAGGGCTGAGGACTCATAAAATGGAGGACAATGCAGCCACTAATGTACAGAACATCCTTGCTCTTTCTCAACTCAAAATGGAGACTGCGTTATTTACATTTCGCAAGGAGACACACACATACAGAGGGGGAAGGTGCACAAACAATAGAGTCACTCTCAGATGACCTTAGTTGCTGGTGGGAGGGGAGGGGCTGATGGAAGCATGTGAAAACAAAAGGAATTCATTACTTACAGGGGGGTGTACACTATACAAAGACTGGATTGTAATACAGAGGTTACGCTATACAGAGGGAATACAATACATGATACACAGCGCAAGGGAATGTAAGGAAAATACATACAAATAAACATTGGGACGGCCGTTTCTTTGCAGAGGCAATAAGTAGGGAAGATGTTTCTGTTAGCTTCCATTCATTCAATCAGGTGGTGAATTTGGTAAGGGTAGCTGGCGAGGGGACAGAGTTAGCTAAGCTTGATCTAGAGTCAGCCTTCAGGCCATACCACTGTGTCCAGGGGGTTTTCTTTTAATGGGGTATAAATTCGATGGGTAATTTTACATCGATATCTGTTTACCCATTGGGGTGGGTCCCATGCTCCCATTTTAAAGGCTTCCTACTTTTTTGCATTGGTTAGTGCAGAAGAGAGCGGGGAGGAGACGTATAGTACATTACTTGGACAATTTCATGGTAACGGGTTCCAAAGGGATTGAAGAATGAGGTAGGATCGGGGGGGGGCAAGGTAACAATGTAAGTTTAGTTGATCAGGGAGAATTGTAGGTGGTTTGGGGGGGGAATGGCCAGACATTAAGATCAAATGGTCTAGTGTAATTTAAAATGGTGAGCAGGCAAATGGCCCAGGAGTGGATTCAATGGATGGGTGCAAAGCTTGGTGTTTCTGGAATTTTTTATTTTCCAATCGTCGGGGCAATACAACTGTGGGGGATAGAATTAAAAAAATAAAAAATAAAAAAAAATAACAAAAATAAATAAATAAAAAAACAATACATCCATCCCCCCCTTTTTTTGGGTCTGATATTCAAGGTGTGGTGCAAGTGCTGAATAACATGTCTGCATCATCACCGCAGGCTGTAGCCTATGTCAGGTATTTGGTGTTGATATGTTTGAAAAGCAATATTAATTTCACGCAAATCACATACCGGGGGTAAGGAAGGTGGTGGCAGATACATTGTCCAGTTTCAGGTGGGATGTGTTCCGACATTTGGCACCAGGAGGGGGAGAAGGAAAAGAAAAAAAAAATAATAAAAAATAATAATAATAAAAATAAATAAATAAATAAATAATAATAAAAAAAAAAAAAAATTCCAGGGTGAAGACTGCCCTCCGTTTCTTTGCCAGATGGGGAGCAGTTAGAGGGCATCAATGATTTGGTGAGGAGATTGTTGTTGCAGAAGACATGGGCACCGTAGAGCAAGCAGTGAAAGGGTTGGATCGAGTTTTAAAGGGACAGAGGAGGGCAGAATTGTCAGGTATATTACACAAAGGAATTTTAAAATGGATGCCTGTAGCCATTTTGTTTTTTAAAGACAGTTTTCTTTTCTTTAAAATTTTCTCTAGGCTTAGAAATTAACGAGATTTTTTTTTTACAGAGTTCATTCCTGGGTGAAGTCTTTTATATTTTTTTAAGAAGTGCCAGACATGAAGGAACCTAGAATGTTTGTGTGTGATAAGGCTAGAGTTTAAGTGCTAAGACGTGTCATAATTAAATTTATTGGTCTGTCTTAAGTTTTTTAACAAAAGATATTTTGTCTTTTGGGTATAGGAATAAGAGTTAATATCTCTAATATAGATTTATATTCACAAAATATATGTTTATAATCAAGGATATATGTTATTATATTTACAGTAGGAAATATATTACTCCAATAAATATTGTAGAAAAGTATATAATTGGTAAATAGTAAAAATTACTAAAGAATAGATTCTGTTGAGTTAACCAGAAAAGAATTTAGCTGATAGGACTCTGAGTAAGTAATTTTCAAGAGGGAGTAGGGATACAAATTTAGACAGAGACACAGTGTCTAACGACTGAGAAGAGAAGGTCTTTGGTGTAGATTGAACTTTTGACCCGAGATAAGAATTAAAAATAAATGGGTGGAATTAATTAAGAAGTGCAATACTACCCTCTAGAGGATAGTAAATATTCAATAATTTGTGTTAACGCCAGTGACGTCAAATTGGCTATAATAAGCTGGCAATTGTTATTTTGCAAGTCAGTCGGAGATTCCAGCATTCAGACTCACACTGCAATGCATTACACATGACCCCTCTGAGAGTCCAAGATCCAACACTCAGAACTCACACCACGAATGCAGGCAGATCCCAAGACATGAGGCAATCAAGATTCTCACCAAATTTCTGACTCTCACGAAATCTCTAACTCACATGCATTGATTATTCTGATATCGATAATCTTCACAATTATTCCAAAACAACCATCACATAGAAAATTCTCTAAAGACTTATCAACAATCCAAATTGGACAGGTAATGTATGAAAAAAAAAAGAAGAATTAATGTAATTATATATATTTGTTAGATATTCTTTGCAACGTAGACTGAGATTTCTCAGATACTTGGGTTAGAATCCAAATTCTAAGTATTTTCTATTCTGCAGATAGAAATATGAAGAAGTGGATATAAGGATTATTCCTAAAAGAAATATTGTAAGAGTGGATACCACATATAATATTGAATTTGGAAATTACTGTGATTAAAATTAATAAGCAAGGAATTAGTATAACTACAAAATAAAAAAGCAAAAGATTAGAAAATTTGATTTCTCGAGATTAGGCGGAGGATTCACTAAATAAGTTTTATATTACTTATCATTAAATTAGCTCATCTTTTGTTGATCCATGTAGCATAGAGAATATATATATATTCTATAAGAGCTGGCTGGTTAAACATTGTTGCTTGAGAGAAATGCATGTTGTATTAAGCAGAAATGTTTATTAACCATTGTGTATTATTACTAACGGATAAGGTAAATGATTTAATCATATATGCAGTTACTAACCGGAGATACATATATTGTGAAGCTAGGTTTTTATATGCTGATGGATTTGTGGTTTATAAATTGTTGTTTATGATATGAGATTTGAAACTTTTTTTATACGTAAATAAATATATATATGTTTTTTATCCGATTATTGATTATTGTATTTTTCAAAGCAAAACACAGACAATTACAAGAATTCAGGAGAAATTTATAGGAAATATAAACGATTGATATATTGTGTCTCGTATAAATTTCTTATGAACTAATAATCCCTGATATATATTGGAGGCAACTGCCGAGGTAGGTCCAGTAAGTCCAATAGAATCATATTGGAGGCTTGGCTGATAAATTCCAATATAAAACGTGTTGTATTCACGTGCAGAGATTATATCCGACAGAATGTTGTTTTCAAAATAGCTACTGAAGTTCGGCGTTAAGTTCAATAAAGAAAGGGACAGCTTGGAACTATTTTAGTGGTATTTCATACTTTGCCCGGTTAAAGGAAGAGGAGGGACTTGGCTAAACAATTCGTGGTGAGGAAGATCTTGACAGCAGAGTACAAGTAGGGAGATAAGATGGAGCTGATAACAATCTTTGTAGGGCCAGCATTTGTTTTAGTTTTTCAGCTGCCATAAGGATTGAGGAAACAATTGCTTCTAGGTGCCCATGGTGGGGAAGTATGCCCAGTGGTATGTATGAGGGGATACTTGGAGGCGACTCCTTCAAACGGTCACATGTTCTGGGCAGGCACAAGGGTGGTTACTAACTTGTCCGGGTTATCAATTCAAAATGGTTCCGCAGCAGGCCACGGAGGGGCTTGGTTGAAAGGGGAGTTACATTTGCCCCCATTCTTTCAGGATAGGAGCTGCTGGTACTGGAGGCAGAATTGGGTTACCCAAAGGACCGATATGGGGAACAATTGTTTTGTTTTAATAATAATAATTTGTTTCCTTTTTTCTTTTGGTATCTTTTCAGTTCGGGTACACTGTGTGTGTGTGTGCATTACAGTTAATAGTTTACATTTTGGTTATTTGCAGGACACGCAATGAGAGTGCGGATCCTGGGACACTCCTACGTGCACCGGATGGAGAGTCATGCTGCTGGCACCAAGAGAGGAGCGAACCCGGGGTGCAGTATAATTGAAGTAGGGATTAGATGGATAGGGAAGCAAGGTAGGGGGTGGGGCAGTTATTGGGAATAGCAAAGACATCCAGGAGAAAGAGGGTAAGCCAGATATTATGGTACTACATTTAGGGGACAGCTAGAGAAAAGATAGGTATTGTGAGTGGGGAAATAGTGGCCTGGCACGTGGGGATGCAATGGTAGGGGGAGGGTCTGCAGGGTACGGGGTGAGTGTTGGTTTCGTTCGACCAAGCTCAGGTGCCTTCCTGGTTTGCAGATTCTCTCGGCCTGCTATTTGCGATATAAAGAGACCCCTGAGTAGACGCATGGTCGCGCTACTTAGCCACGTGGGGCCGCGGTTTGCAGATCCTCTCGGCCTGCTATCTGCCATAAAAATACCCTGAGCAGATGTATGGTCATCCTGCTTAGCCACGTGGGGCGCTATTTCTGGGCAATGCTTGTGGTGCATTGCAGTTGCCAGTGTTATCTGGCTGCCAGTGTTATCTGGTGTAGCGTATTTGGCATACGAGGATCGATAATAATAATTCTGCCGTAGAGGCAAAGAATTTGGCCTTAAGTAATAAAAGACGTGACCTTTTCAAAATGACAATACTTTGTTGTGTTTTCATTTATGGGGAAAGGAGGGGGGAAGAGGGGGTGAAGGGTGTTTAGTTGGTTTAAGAAACTTACATGGGAGAAGTTGTAAGAAGAGAATAGGGGTATAATTCTTATGTATCGGTAAAATGATTCAATCCCCCAGCATATCAATTAATTCATTCCTCTCTCCCCAGCATTCCAATTAATTTATTTTGCTCTCTCCCCCAGCATACCAATTAATTTATTTTGTGCTCCACCAGCATACCAATTAATTTATTTTGTGCTCCCCCAGCATTCCAATTAATTTATTTTGTGCCCCCAGCATACCAATTAATTTATTTTGTGCTCCCCCCAGCATACCAATTAATTTAGTTTGTGCCCCCAGCGTACCAAATAATTTATTTTTTGCTCCCACAGCGTACCAATTAATTTATTTTGTGCTCCCTCAGCATACCAATTAATTTATTTTGTGCTCCCCAGCATACCAATTAATTTATTTTGTGCTACCCCAGCATACCAATTAATTTATTTTGTGCTCCCCCAGCATACCAATTAATTTATTTTGCTCTCCCCAGCATTCCAATTAATTTATTTTGTGCTCCCCCAGCATACCAATTAATTTATTTTGCTCTCCCCAGCATTCCAATTAATTTATTTTTCTCTCCCCAGCATTCCAATTAATTTATTTTGTGCTCCCCCAGCATTCCAATTAATTTATTTTGTGCTCCTCCCAGCATTCCAATTAATTTATTTTGCTCTCCCCAGCATTCCAATTAATTTATTTTGTGTTCCCCAGCATACCAATTAATTTATTTTGTGCTCCCCCAGCATACCATTTAATTTATTTTGTGCCCCCCAGCATACCAATTAATTTATTTTGTACACCCCCTAGCATTCCAATTAATTTATTTTGCTCCCTCCAGCATTCCAATTAATTTATTTTTTGCGCCCCCCAGCATTCCAATTAATTTATTTTGTGCTCCCCCAGCATTCCAATTAATTTATTTTGTGCCCCCCCAGCATTCCAATTAATTTATTTTGCTCTCCCCCAGCATTCCAATTAATTTCTTTTGTACCCCCCCCAGCATTCCAATTAATTTATTTTGTGCTCCCTCCAGCATTCCAATTAATTTATTTTGTGCCCCCAGCATTCCAATTAATTTATTTTGTGCCCCCAGCATTCCAATTAATTTATTTTCTGCTCCCCAGCATTCCAATTAATTTATTTTTGTCCACCCCAGCATTCCAATTAATTTATTTTGTGCTCCCCCACCATTCCAATTTATTTTGTGCCCCCCCAGCATTCCAATTAATTTATTTTTGCGCTCCCCCAACATTCTAATTCATTTATTTTGTGCCCCCCAGCATTCCAATTAATTTATTTTGCTCTCCCCCAGCATTCCAATTAATTTATTTTGTGCCCCCCCAGCATTCCAATTAATTTATTTTGCTCTCCCCCAGCATCATCCAATTAATTTCTTTTGTACCCCCCCAGCATTCCAATTAATTTATTTTGTGCTCCCTCCAGCATTCAATTAATTTATTTTGTGCCCCCAGCATTCCAATTAATTTATTTTGTGCCCCCAGCATTCCAATTAATTTATTTTCTGCTCCCCCAGCATTCCAATTAATTTATTTTGTCCCACCCCAGCATTCCAATTAATTTATTTTGTGCTCCCCCACCATTCCAATTTATTTTGTGCCCCCCCAGCATTCCAATTAATTTATTTTGCGCTCCCCCAACATTCTAATTCATTTATTTTGTGCCCCCCAGCATTCCAATTAATTTATTTTGCTCTCCCCCAGCATTCCAATTAATTTATTTTGTGCCCCCCCAGCATTCCAATTAATTTATTTCACCCCCTAGCATTCCAATTAATTTATTTTGCGCCCCCCCAGCATTCCAATTAATTTTATTTGCGCCCCCCCAGCATTCCAATTAATTTATTTTGCTCCCTCCAGCATTCCAATTCATTTATTTTGCGCCCCCCAGCATTCCAATTTATTTATTATGTGCACCCCAACATTCCAATTAATTTATTTTGTGCTCCGCCAGCATTCCAATTAATTTATTTTGTGCCCCCCAGCATTCCAATTAATTTATTTTGCTCTACCCCAGCATTCCAATTAATTTATTTTGCTCTCTCCCAGCATTCCAATTAATTTATTTTGCTCTCCCCCCAGCATTACAATTAATTTATTTTGCTCTCTCCCAGCATTCTAATTAATTTATTTTGTGCCCCCCCAGCATTCAATTAATTTATTTTGTCCCCCCCAGCATTCCAATAAATTTATTTTGCTCTCCCACAGCATTCCAATTAATTTATTTTGTGCCCCCAGAATTCCAATTAATTATTTTGCGCCCCCCAGCATTCCAATTAATTTATTTTGCTCTCCCCAGCAGCATTCCAATTAATTTATTTTGCGCTCCCCAGCATTCCAATTAATTTATTTTGTGCTCTCCCAGCATTCCAAATAATTTATTTTGTCCCCCCCAGCATTCCAATTAATTTATTTTGTGCCCCCCCAACATTCCAATTAATTTATTTTGTGCCCCCCAGCCATTCCAATTAATTTATTTCATCCCCTAGCATTCCAATTAATTTGCGCTCCCGCCAGCATTACAATTAATTTTTATTTTGCTCTCTCCCCCAGCATAACAATTCATTTATTTTGTGCTCCCAGCATTCCAATTCATTTATTTTGTCCCCCCCAGCATTCCAATTAATTTATTTTGTGCCCCCCCAGCATTCCAATTAATTTATTTTGTGCTCCCCCAGCATTCCAATTAATTTATTTTGCGCTCCCTCCAGCATTCCAATTAATTTTTTTTTTGTGCCCCCCCAGCATTCCAATTAATTTATTTTGCTCTCCCGTAGCATTCCAATTAATTTATTTTGTGCCCCCCCAGCATTCCAATTAATTTATTTTGTGCTCCCCCAGCATTCCAATTAATTTATTTCACCCCCTAGCATTCCAATTTATTTTGCGCTCCCCAGCATTCCAATTAATTTATTTTGCGCTCCCCAGCATTCCAATTAATTTATTTTGCACTCCCCAGCATTCCAATTAATTTATTTTGCTCTCCCCAGCATAACAATTAATTTATTTTGCGCTCCCTCCAGCATACCAATTAATTTATTTCACCCCCCCAGCATTCCAATTTATTTTGCGCTCCCGCCAGCATAACATTTAATTTATTTTGCACCCCCAGCATTCCAAATAATTTATTTTGCGCTCCCCCAGCATAACAATTAATATATGTTGTGCTCCCCAGCATTCCAATTAATTTATTTTGCTCTCCCCAGCATAACAATTAATTTATTTTGCACTCCCCAGCATTCCAATTAATTTATTTTGCTCTCCCCAGCATAACAATTAATTTATTTTGCGCTCCCCAGCATTCCAATTAATTTATTTTGCTCTCCCCAGCATAACAATTAATTTATTTTGCGCTCCCCAGCATTCCAATTAATTTATTTTGCTCTCCCCAGCATAACAATTAATTTATTTTGCACTCCCCAGCATTCCAATTAATTTATTTTTGCTCTCCCAGCATAACAATTAATTTATTTTGCACTCCCCAGCATTCCAATTAATTTATTTTGCTCTCCCCAGCATAACAATTAATTTATTTCACCCCCCCAGCATTCCAATTTATTTTGCGCTCCCGCCAGCATTAACATTTAATTTATTTTGCACCCCCCAGCATTCCAATTAATTTATTTTGCTCTCCCCAGCATAACAATTAATTTATTTTGTGCCCCCAGCATTCCAATTAATTTATTTTGCACCCCCCAGCATTCCAATGAATTTATTTTGTGCTCCCCCAGCATTCCAATTAATTTATTTTGTGCCCCCAGCATTCCAATTAATTTATTTTTGTGCCCCCCAGCATTGCAATTAATTTATTTTTGTGCTCCCCCAGCATTCCAATTAATTATTTTGCGCTCCCTCCAGCATTCCAATAATTTATTTTGTGCCCCCCAGCATTCCAATTAATTTATTTTGTGCCTCCCCAGCATTCCAATTAATTTATTTTGTGCCCCCCCAGCATTCCAATTAATTTATTTTGTGCCCCCAGCATTCCAATTAATTTATTTTGCTCTCTCCCCCAGCATAACAATTCATTTATTTTGCGCTCCCCCGGCATAACAATTACCGTATTTTTCGCTCCATAAGGCTGGGGTCAGACGAGCGTGATTTCTAAGGACTGTATCTCTCATGGATTTTGCCCCAGCTCCTCTCATGGATATGCCCCAGCACATGGATACTGCCCCCAGCTCATGGATATGCCCCAGCTCATGGATAATGCCCCAGCTCACACATGGATATGCCCCAGCTCACACATGGATATGCCCCAGCTCATGGATAGGCCCCAGCTCACACATGGATATGCCCCAGCTCATGGATATGCCCCAGCTCATGGATAATGCCCCCAGGTCATGGATATGCCCCAGCACATGGATATGCCCCAGCTCACACATGGATATGCCCCAGCTCATGGATAATGCCCCAGCACATGGATATGCCCCAGCTCATGGATATGCCCCAGCTCATGGATATGCCCCAGCTCAAACATGGATACTGCCCCAGCTCAAACATGGATATGCCCCAGCTCATGGATATGACCCAGCAGCTCATGGATATGCCCCAGCTTATGGATATGCCCCAGCTCATGCATATGCCCCAGCAGCTCATGGATAATGTCCCCAGCTCACCTCCTGCCGCCGCCGCGTGTTCAGCTCCCTCTGAGCGTGCGTCCGGCGGCATGGAGCTTGGGCACTCGCCTGGGGTAGCCACGTGACCAGTAGGGATAAGCCGAACACCGCCCGAGTTCGGTTCGGGCCCGAACTTCCCATATGTTCGGATCCGAACCCGAACCCGAACTCGAACTCCATGCAAGTCAATGGGGCTGAAAATTCGATTTTTAGAGTGCCCTCCAAGAGGGCATATATGCTAGATATTTGCCATAAAAGGTATATGGGGGTCCGGGTAGTGCCCTGGGGGACAGGAAACAAGGACAAAAAGTAAAAAAAAAACGTTTTTAAAGGGACAGGGAGTTTTCCATGAAATAAGGGTTAAAAATAAAAACGAAAAATTCCTTCAAATATCATGCCTAGGAGGTCCCCATAACCTGCCCGTGAAGTGGCGGATTTCTAGGATGTATAGAAATATGTAAAAACCAAAAAATGACATTTCAAATGATGGTAAACAGTTTTCCTTTAATCTATCCATAAACAACTGCTTGGGGCGGCAGCCTGTATGAAAAGAGGAGACATTTTCGGACACGCAGAAAAAGTTTACTGATTTTTTGGCGGTGAAAAGCAGGAGAATGGAAAATTCTAGACCAAATAGCCGATTTGGAAAGTGAGATAAATGGGAGAATTTTTCTGGTTCGGCTATTTTGACCTAGTATTTTCTCTTCAGTCATTCTCCTGAGTTTCACCTTTCTCTGAATAACCCTGTCAGGGTTATTCAGAGAGCGGTGAAGAGCAGGAGAATGACTGGAGAATGGAAAATTCTAGGTCAAAATAGCCAAACCAGAAAAATTCGCTCATTTAGGCTAGGGTCAGACTAGCGAATTTTTAACGTGCGTTTAGGCACACTTAATCACGACCGCACTAGCAGCAAATGACGGCCAATATACGAAGTACAGTCGCACGAAAGTCCGTCTGCGCAACGCAAGTGGAAAATGAACGCATTTTTTCGAGAACGCAGAACCGCTAGTACGGACGTACAGAGTGCGCTGCGTCCACTAGTGGCGTGTGTGCGTGATTTGGAGACGTCAGACCCTGCTCATGTCCGGCCAACATAACGTCCAGACACCCAAAGTTTCCTGGTTTGGATCCGTAAAAAATCACGCACAAAAATGCGCATCGTATGACCGTTTTTTTCCGTGAAAAAATACAGCAACGCGTTCGGACGAACTTTTTGACGGTCGCTGTGAAAAATGCGTTAGTCTGACCCTAGCCTTATCTCACTTTCCAAATCGGCTATTTGTTCCAGATTGTTCTTTTTTTCCTGCCATTCTCCTGGTTTTCACCTTTCTCTTTACAACCCTGAGAGAGAGGTGAAAGCCAGGAGAACTGGCAGGAGATAGCCAGCCGCCCGGCAAGGCAGCCTAGGCTGAGAGAAGAGGGAGAGCAGCCGGCGTGCTGGGGTCAGCAGGGGTCGACGGTCGACACTTGATTACGTCTGGGGGAGCACAAAATAAATTTATTGTTATGCTGGGGGAGCACAAAATAAATTAATTGTTATGCTGGGGGGAGAGCAAAATAAATTAATTGGTATGCTGGGGGAGAGAGCAAAATAAATTGTTATGCTGGGGAGAGCAAAATAAATTACCGTATTTTTCACTCCATAAGATGCACTTTTCTCCCCCCAAAAAGTGGGGGGAAAAGTGGGTGCGTCTTATGGAGCGAATACTGCGCCGGTGCAGTGATCGCTCCCTGCGAGCGTCCGAAGTTATGGAGCTTCGGCGCTCGCCTGGGGGAACCACGTCACCAGCCGAGTTCTCGCGAGATCGTGGCTGGTCACTAGGGATGAGCTGTTCGGGTTCGGACGGTTCGGAGTTCGGCCCAAACTTTGGCAGTTCGAAAGTTCGCGAACTTCCAACTTTTTGGGTGTGTTCGATTCGAGTTCGGAAAAAAAATGAAATTTTGAAAAAAGTATAAAAAATGCTTAAAAAATACTAAAAAATCTAGAAATAAAGAAACTCTTTACTGCAGAATATTATAAGCAACGGTTTATTAGGTATTGAATTAAAAACTAATGTCTAGGTGCAAAGATTCTCACCTCTAAATGACCTTTTTTTTTTTCAAACAGCATAACAACAACAGATGTTTTAGTCTGGTCTAATCAATTTGATACATTTTATGTAGAATGAAGGTGTGGGGTGTCTGCTTCTGTTCTGAGTGAGTAATTTCCCTCCTAAAACTTCCTAATATGCTGCATTTAACTGCTGTGTGAAAAAATACAAAATTTCCTCATTGCCCGCTTTTCACATCTAAAGCAATGTTATTTTTCACCTCGGGATTAAACATTCACAGGGTTATTCAGAGAGCGGTGAAAAGCAGGAGAATAACTGGAGAATGGAAAATTCTAGGTCAAAATAGCCAAACCAGAAAAATTCTCCCATTTATCTCACTTTTCAAATCGGCTATTTGGTCTAGATTGTTCTCTTCTCCTGCCAGTTCTCCTGGCTTTCACCTCTCTCTCAGGGTTGTAAAGAGAAAGGTGAAAACCAGGAGAATGGCAGGAAAAAAAGAACACTCTGGACCAAATAGCCGATTTGGAAAGTGAGATAAGGCTAGGGTCAGACTAACGCATTTTTCACAGCGACCGTCAAAAAGTGCGTCCGAACGCATTGCTGTATTTTTTTACGGAAAAAAACGGTCATACGATGCGCATTTTTGTGCGTGATTTTTTACGGATCCAAACCAGGAAACTTTGGGTGTCTGGACGTTATGTTGGCCGGACATGAGCAGGGTCTGACGTCTCCAAATCACGCACACACGCCACTAGTGGACACAGCACACTCTGTACGTCCGTACTAGCGGTTCTGCGTTCTCGAAAAAATGCGCTCATTTTCCACTTGCGTTGCACAGCCGGACTTTCGTGCGACTGTACTTCGTATATTGGCCGTCATTGCCCGTCATTTGCTGCTAGTGCGGCCGTGATTAAGTGGGCCTAAACACACGTTAAAAATTCGCTAGTCTGACCCTAGCCTAAATGAGAGAATTTTTCTGGTTTGGCTATTTTGACCTAGAATTTTCCATTCTCCAGTCATTCTCCTGCTCTTCACCGCTCTCTGAATAACCCTGACAGGGTTATTCAGAGAAAGGTGAAACTCAGGAGAATGACTGAAGAGAAAATACTAGGTCAAAATAGCCGAACCAGAAAAATTCTCCCATTTATCTCACTTTCCAAATCGGCTATTTGGTCTAGAATTTTCCATTCTCCTGCTTTTCACCGCCAAAAAATCAGTAAACTTTTTCTGCGTGTCCGAAAATGTCTCCTCTTTTCATACAGGCTGCCGCCCCAAGCAGTTGTTTATGGATAGATTAAAGGAAAACTGTTTACCATAAATGAAACGTCATTTTTTTGTTTTTAAGTGTTTCTATACATCCTAGAAATCCACCACTTCACGGGCAGGTTATGGGGACCTCCTAGGCACTATATTTGAAGGAATTTTTCGTGTTTATTTTTAACCCTTATTTCATGGAAAACTCCCTGTCCCTTTAAAAACTTTTTTTTTTTTACTTTTTGTCCTTGTTTCCTGTCCCCCAGGGCACTACCCGGACCCCCATATACCTTTTATGGCAAATATCTAGCATATATGCCCTCTTGGAGGGCACTCTAAAAATCGAATTTTCAGCCCCTTTGACTTGCACGGAGTTCGAGTTCGGGTTCGGGTTCGGACCCGAACAGATGGGAAGTTCGGGTTCGGGCCCGAACCGAACTTGGGCGGTGTTTGGCTCATCCCTACTGGTCACGTGGCTCCCCCAGGCGAGTGCCCAAGCTCCATGCCGCCGGACGCACGCTCAGAGGGAGCTGAACACGCGGCGGCGGCAGGAGGTGAGCTGGGGACATTATCCATGAGCTGGGGGGAGGGGAGGGGCTGATGGAAGCATGTGAAAACTAAAGGAATTCATTACTTACAGGGGGGTGTACACTATACAAAGACTGGATCGTAATGCAGAGGTTACGCTATACAGAGGGAATACAATACTCTACATGATACACAGAGTAAGGGAATGTAAGGAAAATACATACAAATAAACATTGGGGCGGCCGTTTCTTTGCAGAGGCAATAAGTAGGGAAGATGTTTCTGTTAGCTACCATTCATTCAATCAGGTGGTGATTTTGGTAAGGGTAGCTGGCGAGGGGACAGAGTTAGCTAAGCTTGATCTAGAGGCAGCCTTCAGGCCGTACCGCTGTGTCCAGGGGGTTTTCTTTTAATGGGGTGTAAATTCGATGGGTAATTTTACATCGATATCTGTTTACCCATTGGGGTGCGCAATATCCCGTGCTCCCTTTTTAAAGGCTTCCTACTTCTTTGCATTGCTTAGTGGAGAAGAGAGCGGGGAGGAGACGTATAGTACATTACTTGGCCGATTTCATGGTAGCGGGTTCCAAAGGGACTGGAGAATGAGGTAGGATCGGGGGGGGGGGGGTTACAATATAAGTTAAGTTGATCGGGGAGAATTGTAGGTGGTTTGGGGGGAATGGCCAGACATTAAGATCAAATGGTCTAGTGTAATTTCTAATGGTGAGCAGGCAAATGGCCCAGGAGTGGATTCAATGGATGGGTGCAAAGCTTGGTGTTTCTGGAATTTTTTTATTTTCCAATCGTGGGGGCAATACCACTGTGGGGGGATAGAATTAAAAATATATATATATATATATATATATATAAAATAAATAAATAAAATAAAAAAAAAACATCCCTCCCCCCCTTTTTTATTTTTGGGTCTGATATTCAAGGTGTGGTGCAAGTGCTGAATAACATGTCTGCATCATCACCGCAGGTTGGAGCCTATGTCAGGTATTTGCTGTTGATATGTTTGAAAAGCAATATTAATTTCACGGCAAATCACATACCGGGGGTAAGGAACGTGGTGGCGGATACATTGTCCAGTTTCAGGTGGGATGTGTTCCGACATTTGGCACCGGAGGGGGAGGAGGGGAAAAAATAAAAAAATAAAAAAAATAAAAAAAAAAAAATAAAAAAAAAAAAATAAAAAAAAAAAAATATCCGGGGGAAGACTGCCCTCCATTTCTTTGCCAGATGGGGAGCAGTTAGAGGGCATCAATGATTTGGTGAGGAGATTGTTGTTGCAGAAGACATGGGCACCGTAGAGCAAGCAGTGAAAGGGTTGGATCGAGTTTTAAAGGGACAGAGGAGGTAGGGCAGAATGTTGTTTTCAAATAGCTACTGAAGGTCGGCGGTAAGTCAATAAAGGACAGCTTGGAACTATTTAGTGGTATTTCATACTTTGCCCGGTTAAAGGAAGAGGAGGACTGGGCTAAACAATTCGTGGTGAGGAAGATCTTGACAGCAGAGTACAAGTAGGAGATAAGATGGAGCTGATAACAATCTTTGTAGGGCAGCATTTGTTTTAGTTTTTCAGCTGCCCTAAGGATTGAGGAAACAATTGCTCTAGGTGCCCATGGTGGGGAAGTATGCCCAGTGGTATGTATGAGGGGATACTTGGAGGCCACTCCTTCAAACGGTCGCATGTTCTGGGGGCACAAGGGTGGTACTAACTTGTCCGGGTATCAATTCAAAATGGTTCCGCAGCAGGCCACGGAGGGGCTTGGTGGAAAGGGGAGTTACATTTGCCCCCATTCTTTCAGGATAGGAGCTGCTGGTACTGAGGCAGAATTGGGTTACCCAAAGGACCGAATTAAAAAGATGGGGAGATGGAAATGGGAAGTGTATAGGAGATATGTGAGGTCATTAAAGAAATGAAGGGAAAACTTATGGGGAACAATTGTTTTGTTTTAATAATAATAATTTGTTTCCTTTTTCCTTTTGGTTTCTTTTCAGTTCGGGTACACTGTGTGTGTGTGCAGTGGCGTCGTAACGTGGGGGCGGGGGGTTCGACCCGCACCAGGTGACACCCGCCTTTAGGGTGACACCGTCACCTTAAGGGCGGGTGTCTCACCCTCCGCCGCGTATTCGCTCCCTGCGAGCGTCCGAAGCATGCAGCTTCGGCACTCGCCTGGAGGAAACACGTCACCAGCCAATCGCGGCTGGTCACGTGGCTCCCCCAGGCGAGCGCCCAAGCTGCGTGCTGCCGGATGCTCAGAAGGAGCGAACACGCGGTGGAGGTGAGCTGGGGCCGCTATCCATGAGGTGCTGGGGCCGCTATCCATGAGGTGCTGGGGCCGCTATCCATGAGGAGCTGGGGCATATCCATGAGGAGCTGGGGCAAATCCATGAGGTGCTGGGGCATTATCCATGAGGAGCTGGGGCAAATCCATGAGGTGCTGGGGCATATCCATGAGGAGCTGGGGCATATCCATGAGGTGCTGGGGCAAATCCATGAGGTGCTGGGGCATATCCATGAGGAGCTGGGGCATATCCATGAGCTGGGGCATATCCATGAGCTGGGGCATATCCATGAGGTGCTGGGGCAAATCCATGAGGAGCTGGGGCATATCCATGAGGTGCTGGGGCATTATCCTTAAGGTGCTGGGGCATTATCCATGAGCTGCTGGGGCATATCCATGAGGAGCTGGGGCATTATCCATGAGGAGCTGGGGCATTATCCATGAGCTGCTGGGGCATTATCCATGAGCTGCTGGGGCATATCCATGAGGAGCTGGGGCATATCCATGAGGAGCTGGGGCATATACATGAGCTGCTGGGGCAAATCCATGAGGTGCTGGGGCATTATCCATGAGCTGCTGGGGCATTATCCATGAGATGCTGGGGCATTATCCATGAGGAGCTGGGGCATATCCATGAGCTGCTGGGGCAAATCCATGAGGTGCTGGGGCATTATCCATGAGCTGCTGGGGCATTATCCATGAGGAGCTGGGGCATATCCATGAGGAGCTGGGGCAAATCCATGAGGTGCTGGGGCATTATCCATGAGGAGCTGGGGCATATCCATGAGGTGCTGGGGCATATCCATGAGGAGCTGGGGCATATCCATGAGGTGCTGGGGCAAATCCATGAGGTGCTGGGGCATATCCATGAGGAGCTGGGGCAAATCCATGAGGTGCTGGGGCATTATCCATGAGGAGCTGGGGCATATCCATGAGGTGCTGGGGCATATCCATGAGGTGCTGGGGCAAATCCATGAGGTGCTGGGGCATATCCATGAGGAGCTGGGGCATATCCATGAGCTGGGGCATATCCATGAGCTGGGGCATATCCATGAGGTGCTGGGGCAAATCATGAGGAGCTGGGGCATATCCATGAGGTGCTGGGGCATTATCCTTAAGGTGCTGGGGCATTATCCATGAGCTGCTGGGGCATATCCATGAGGAGCTGGGGCATTATCCATGAGGAGCTGGGGCATTATCCATGAGCTGCTGGGGCATTATCCATGAGGAGCTGGGTCATTATCCATGAGCTGCTGGGGCAAATCCATGAGGTGCTGGGGCATTATCCATGAGCTGCTGGGGCATTATCCATGAGGTGCTGGGGCATTATCCATGAGGAGCTGGGGCATTATCCATGAGGAGCTGGGGCATATCCATGAGGAGCTGGGGCATATCCATGAGCTGCTGGGGCATTATCCATGAGCTGCTGGGGCATATCCATGAGGTGCTGGTGCATTATCCATGAGCTGCTGGGGCATATCCATGACGAGCTGGGGCATATCCATGAGGTGCTGGGGCATTATCCATGAGGAGCTGGGGCATATCCATGAGGAGCTGGGGCATATCCATGAGGTGCTGGGTCATTATCCATGAGCTGCTGGGGCATATCCATGAGGAGCTGGAGCATATCCATGAGGAGCTGGGGCATATACATGAGCTGCTGGGGCAAATCCATGAGGTGCTGGGGCATATCCATGAGCTGCTGGGGCATATCCATGAGGTGCTGGGGCATATCCATGAGTTGCTGGGGCATTCCATGTGCTGGGGCAGTATCCTTGAGCTGGGGCAATATATCCATGAGAGGAGCTGGGGCAGTATATCCATGAGAGGAGCTGGGGCAGTATATCCATGAGAGGAGCTGGGGCAATATCCATGAGAGGAGCTGGGGCAATATCCATGAGAGGAGCTGGGGCAATATCCATGTGTGCTGGGGGCAGTATCCATGAGAGCCGGGTCAATATATCCATGTGTGGGCTGGTCTGGGGCAATATATCCATGTGTGAGCTGAGGCGCAATATATCCATGTGTGAGCTGAGGTGCAATATATCCATATGTGAGCTGGGTCAATATATATCCATGGGTGAGCTGCTGGGGGCAATATATATCCAGAGCTGCTGGGGGCAATATATATCCATGTGTACTTTCACTGCCTTCGAACAGGCAACGTACTTGCTGGCAGTTGGCAAAAAGTTGTGTGAGCATATGAGAGAGCTCCACAGCAATAAACCTCACAGTAATGTGCGCCGCTGTGTGTATGAGCATTCAGTGTTATATTGGAGTACTGATTTAGGAGTAAGAGTAGTTAAAAAAAATCTGTAAAACTCGGGGGGGTTAAACCATAAGTTACCGCACCGGGTGACACCAACCCTAGTGACGCCACTGTGTGTGTGTGCATTACAGTTAATAGTTTACATTTTGGTTATTTGCAGGACACGCAATGAGAGTGCGGATCCTGGGACACTCCTATGTGCACTGGATGGAGAGTCATGCTGCTGGCACCAAGAGAGAAGCGACCCCGGGGTGCATCGTAATTGAAGTAGGGATTAGATGGATAGGGAAGCAAGGTAGGGGGTGGGGCAGTTATTGGGAATAGCAAAGACATCCAGGAGAAAGAGGGGTAAGCCAGATATTATGGTACTACATTTAGGGGACAGCTAGAGAAGAGATAGGTATTGTGAGTGGTGAAATAGTGGCCTGGCACATGGGGATGCAATGGTAGGGGGAGGGTCTGCAGGGTACGGGGTGAGGGTGGTTTCGTACGGCCAAGCTCAGGTGCCTTCCTGGTTTGCAGATCCTCTCGGCCTGCTATTTGCGATATAAAGAGACCCCTGAGTAGACGCGTGGTCACATTACTTAGCCACGTGGGGTCGCTATTTCTGGGCAATATGTGTGGTGCATTGCATTTGCCGATGTTATCTGGCAATGGTTTTGGAGCACCCCGAAATAGGAGCAAGAAGTGAGGAGTTCATTGAAGGAGTGATAAGGCTCAGAACACACTCGTCATTGAAGGCGCGATAAGGAGCCTTTTGTGGGGTAAGAGGAAAGGTCACGTTTTTTTATTGGTGGCAGTAAAAAGAGAGTCCTCGTTTTTGGTGGCAGTGAAATAGGCGGCCTGGCACGTGGAGGGCGATAGTGGGGGGAGGATCTGCAAGGTATGGGGTGAGTTGTGGTTTCATATGGCCAGGCTCAGGTGCCTTCCTGGTTTGCAGATCCTCTCGGCCTGCTATCTGCCATAAAAATACACTGAGCAGACGTGTGGTCATCCTGCTTAGCCACGTGGGGCGCTATTTCTGGGCAATGCTTGTGGTGTATTGCAGTTGCCAGTGTTATCTGGCTGCCAGTGTTATCTGGTGTAGCGTATTTGGCATACGAGGATCGATAATAATAATTCTGCCTTAGAGGCAAAGAATTTGGCCTTAAGTAATAAAAGACGTGACCTTTTCAAAATGACAATACTTTGTTGTGTTTTCATTTACGGGAAAGGGGGGGGGTCGGGGGCGGGTATGGGGGGCCTGGGGTATTAGTAGGTTTAAGAAGGTAATTTACATGGGAAAAAGTGTAAGAAGAGGATAAGGGTATAATTCTTAGTTCGAGAGAAAGACTAATTAGGAATGAAGGAGGTTTAAGGATTATCCCTGTATTGCACAAGAGTGAAAGAGGGGGTGTTTCCTTTGTCTATGGGATCAGGCTTTGTTTTATGAGCTGAAGCATGGCTCTTTGTGATTGGGTACAATGGGAAGATAAACAATGGAAAAGGAGGGGGAAGGGAGGATACAAGAGGCTGGGCGGGGGCATTTTGGTATTGCAGTAATTTTTTATTTTACTCCCACCCAACCCACCCTGTTTTGTTTTCTCTTTCATAGATGCTGGTTCTCTACAACGTCGGAAAGGTCACGCAGCACAAGCACCATGGATAGGGTCAATGGAGTGGTGATTCCACCACTCATGCAAGACCACCCGTGGTTTCCCATATGGAAATATGCCATGTTGCATGAACCCGGTTCATGGTTTATACGGCCATGTCTGGGGATTGTCTAAATATGGACATGGTTAGTCTACCTATTCCATCGAATCATACACCATGTTACATGAAGCCAGCCTGTGGTTTTTGAACGGCCAGGGTTGGGGGATTGTTCTTTGATTAAAAGCATGGTTTAGAGCAATTATTATCGATCAGATAGTATCCCAAGTGGCTTGAAGCCAGTTGGTGTTTTTTTACGGCCACAACTGGGTGGATTGTGCTTAAATTGGGTACTTTACCATGTGGCAGGAAGCCAGCTGGTGGTTTGAACGGCCACAGCTGGGGGATTGCGCTTAAGATGGACATGGTTTAGGTTAGGGAGGAGCGGTGAAATAGGTGGCCTGGCATGTGGAGGGCGATAGTGGGGGGAGGATCTGCAGGGTACGGGGTGAGTCGTGGTTTCATACGGCCAGGCTCAGGTGCCTTCCTGGTTTGCAGATCCTCTCGGCCTGCTATCTGCCATAAAAATACACTGAGCAGACGTGTGGTCATCCTGCTTAGCCACATGGGGCGCTATTTCTGGGCAATGCTTGTGGTGCATTGCAGTTGCCAGTGTTATCTGGCTACCAGTGTTATGTGGTGTAGCGTATTTGGCATACGAGGATCGATAATAATAATTCTGCCTTAGAGGCAAAGAATTTGGCCTTAAGTAATTAAAGACGTGACCTTTTCAAAATGCCAATACTTTGTTGTGTTTTCATTTACGGGAAAGGGGGGGGGTCGGGGGCGGGTAGGGGGGGCCTGGGGGGTTAGTAGGTTTAAGAAGGTAACTTACATGAGAAAAAGTGTAAGAAGCGGATAAGGGTATAATTCTTAGCGCCCTAGGCAAGGCCAGCTACTTGCGCCCCCCCAAAAAACACTGCACATTACTGTGGAGCTCTGTGATACCCTCATAAACACTGCACATTACTGCCCCAGCACACATGGGTATATAATGCCCCCAGCACACATGAGTATATAATGCCCCCAGCACACATGGGTATATATTGCCCCAGCACACATGGATATATATTGCCCCAGCACACATGGATATATATTGCCCCAGCACACATGGATATATATTGCCCCCAGCTCACATGGTTATATATTGCCCCCAGCACACATGGGTATATATTGCTCCCAGCACACATGGGTATATATTGCCCCCAGCTCACATGGTTATATATGGCCCCCAGCACACATGGGTATATATTGCCCCAGCACACATGGATATATATTGCCCCCAGCACACATGGGTATATAGTGCCCCCAGCTCACACATGGGTATATAGTGCCCCACAGCTCACACATGGGTATTTATTTGCCCCCCCCAGCTCACACATGGGTATTTAGTGCCCCCAGCTCACACATGGGTATTTAGTGCCCCCCAGCTCACACATGGGTATTTATTTGCCCCCCCAGCTCACACATGGGTATTTAGTGCCCCACAGCTCACACATGGGTATTTATTTGCCCCCCCAGCTCACACATGGGTATTTAGTGCCCCCAGCTCACACATGGGTATTTAGTGCCCCCAGCTCACACATGGGTATTTAATCTCCCCAGCTCACACATGGGTATTTATTTGCCCCCCAGGTCACACATGGGTATTTAGTGCCCCCAGCTCACACATGGGTATATAATCTCCCCCAGGCCCCAGCTCACACATGGGTATTTATTTGCCCCCCCAGCTCACACATGAGTATTTAGTGCCCCCAACTCACCTCCGCCGGCGTCTTCTCCAAGGCGAGCGGCCACTGACATGTAGCTTGGCCGCTCGCCAGAAACCACCTGTCCAGCGCAGAGGTCTCGCGAGAGGATCTCATGCGCTGGTCATGTGGTTCCGATCCCATACGAGCGGCCAAGCTGCAATCCAGCGGCCGCTCGCGTAGGGAGAGGGACGGCCAGCGCCCGGCTCCCAGATTCTGGCGCTGATTGCCGGGATCTGGCGGCCGGCTCTGGGCCACTGATTTTTCGGTGGTCGGGCCCGGCTGCGCCCTAGGCTGGCACGGCGCTCTAGGCGGCCGCCTAGCTCGCCTAGTGGCAGGGCCGGCCCTGGATACATCTGGAGACACCACACCCTCAGTATAGTCTACATACATACAATGTATCAAATTGATTAGACCAGACTAAAAACACCTGTTGTTTACGCCGTTTGAAAACACAGGTCATTTAGAGGTGAGAATCTTTGCACGTACACATTAGTTTTTAATTCAATATCTAATAAACCGTTGCTTATAATATTCTGCAGTAAAGAGTCTCTTTAATTCTCAATTTTTTTTGTATTTTTTAAGCATTTTTTATACTTTTTTTAAAAAAAAAATCCGAACTCGAACCGAACACGCTAAAAAGTTCGAAGTTCGCGAACTTGCGAACGGCCAAAATTCGAATCGAACTCCGAACTGATCGAACCGAACAGCTCATCCCTAGTTAGGAGAGTAAATCAGAATATCATCAAGATAGACAATAACAAATATTTGCAAGAAGTCCCTTAGGACATCATTTATATAATCTTGGAAAACTGCGGATGCATTACACAAACCAAATGGCATGACCAGATATTCATAGTGCCCACTTCTTGTGTTAAACGCAGTTTTCCTTTCGTGATCTTTCTTGATTTGAACCAGATTATACGCACTGCGTAGGTCCAATTTTGTATAGATTTTGGCACCTTTAAGACGGTCAAACAATTCGGATATCAGAGGAATAGGATACGCATTACGCACAGTAATTCAGTCAATACCTCTGTAATCGATACAGGGTCACAAATCACCCTCCTTTTTTGAAACAAAGAAAAATCCTGCCCCAGCAGGGGAGGAGGAACAGCATATTAACCCACGGGTGAGGTTAACACGAATATATTCCTCCATTATATAATTCTCTGCCTGTGAGAGGGGGTACACATGTCCCCTCAGAGGCACGGTACCTGGCAGAAGATCTATGGCACAGTCGTAAGGTCGATGGGGAGGCAGAATCTCAGATCTCCCTTTATCAAAGACCTCCTTGAGATCACTGTACCACTTAGGTACCTCCGTAGACAGTGGAGGTGCTGTAGCCACATTCAGGCTACCTACCAGAGTCCTGATCCCCAAACATTGTGACCAACATTTGGAGTGGATTTTGTATATGTGGTGCCACTACAAGGAGACCAGTTGATACTTGCAGTAGTGCAATATATTGATACAAACGGCGTTACTAGCAGCTGCCACTGAGTTTTCTGTTTTTGGTGACTAATTAATACTGGAAGTGGGCAATGACACTTTGAGGCTCAGGTTCTATTGGTATTAAGATTGGAATGGCGGTTTGTGTTTCCAGATACTGTGCATCTTGAATATATGGTCCCATTATAAGGAGACCAGATGATACTCAGTAGACCTCCAACATATGGTCACACATGAAGAATGGAAAAAAACCCAAATGGGTTTAGTGTGAAAAGGTGCTGCAAAAATTGTATTGCTACAAGAATGTTATACCTTAAAGCAGCTCACTAGTTGAGTGTATCCTTCACTCTAAAAATAGAATTTAGGGGAAACACCTTACGGTGTAAAGGAGCGCTTAGGAGTTGAACAATATCACACATATATAGGACAAAAGCAATTATTTTTCTTTTTTTTTCAATACAGTCCCAGATCTATTATAAACCATCAGTCTCTAGAAAAAACAGAAAGAAGATCTCATTGCGTAGTATTTTGAATACACCAGAATATGATGAAGAGTAAAAAGTAGAGATTTCACTCACAAACGGAGAGTCTACAAGACTCTAGATGTATGCCTTTAAGCCTCTTCTGGGGGGCTCCTCCCATCAACGGAAAAAGACCTTGTTCGCTTCAAACTTTGATATTAGCTTCAGACCAGAAGGTGTATTATGATCTCAAAACAGAAAAAAACAGAAAAAAGCATAGTGTAATTCTGTGGATTATTCATAAGTAAAAATCAAGGAGAGATCACACTCACGTGTTTAAGAGCCTCTAATTAAAGTGGCTCTGTATAGGCGCCTAGGACCTCTTATGTAAGGGGGTCCTTCCTCGTCCTTTCATTGACCGTTAGATTCCATCTCCATTGGAAGAATGTATACCAAATGTGCAGAAATAACTTAAAAAATTAATTTATTATAAAGGTGCAACCAAGCACCAGTATTACATAAAATCGTGATAAAAGAATCGAGACGCGTTTCGCCTACTGCTGTAGGCTTCCTCAGTCGAATTTCACTGGATGCACAAGGACAGCCGGATGCATGATCCGCTGGTACTGGCAACACGTGAGAGCAACTGGATCTCTCCTTCACTGAACGCACGAGGCAGCCTCTGGACGCACGATCCATCACATAGGACCGTTTAATACCCATTCAGCATGTCGGTGCCCTGAACACACCCACAGCTCCTCCATTGTCTACAGAGGTTCCTGACCAATACGCCGACCTCAGGGCTGTATTTGATAAAAGAGAGGCAGAGAAACTGCCTCCACATAGACCATATGATTGTGCCATTGATATTCATCCTGGTACCATGCCTCCTCGAGGCAAAGTATATCCTCTTTCCATAAAGGAGAACCAAATTATGGAAGAGCACATAAAGGAGAATTTGGAGAGAGGTTTTATCCGACGTTCCTCTTCTCCAGCAGGGGCTGGGTTCTTTTTTGTGTCTAAAAAAGAGGGAGATTTACGCCCGTGTATCGATTATAGGGGGCTTAACAAGATCACCATTAAGAACGTGTACCCTATCCCTCTCATATCAGAACTGTTCGACAGGTTAAGGGGGTCAGCAGTATACACAAAACTTGATTTAAGAGGAGCTTACAACCTGATACGTATAAAAGAGGGGCATGAGTGGAGAACAGAATTTAACACCAGGAGTGGGCATTATGAATACTTGGTCATGCCTTTCGGTCTTTGTAATGCTCCAGCGGTATTCCAGGATTTTATTAATGATGTGCTCAGAGATTTCTTACAAACCTTTGTTATAGTATACCTAGACGATATATTGATTTACTCTCCTGATCTGAAAACCCACCATGCACATGTCAGACAGGTATTAGCAAAATTACTGGACAATGGTCTTTATTGCAAACTAGAGAAGTGTTTATTCGACATCACTACTGTGAAATTCCTTGGGTATATTATCACTCCAGAAGGTTTTGAGATGGATCCTTCTAAACTCACGGCCATCTCAGAATGGCCTCTCCTTCAAGGTCTCAATGCCATACAGAGGTTTCTTGGGTTTTCCAACTATTATAGGAGATTTATCAAGAATTATTCCGCTGTAGCCTCCCCTATCATTAATATGACACGTAAAGGTCTGAAGAACCAGATCTGGTCTTCTCAATCCAAACAAGCATTCGAAGCCCTCAAACAAGCTTTCACTTCTGCTCCCGTGTTACGGCATCCTGATCCCAGGATTCCGTTTGTTCTTGAGGTTGATGCTTCCGAGATAGGCATTGGGGCTGTCCTGTCTCAAAGAGAGTCTCCAGGAAAACCTCTACATCCTTGTGGGTTCTTTTCAAGAAAATTATCACCAGCAAAACGCAATTATGATATCGGTAACAGAGAATTGCTGCTATTGTGTCTGCCCTATCAGAGTGGAGACATTTGTTGGAAGGTACTCTTGACCCTTTATTGATAATTACTGATCATAAGAACCTTACGTACATCGGGGATGCTAAATGTTTGAACGCGAGACAGGCCAGGTGGTCATTGCTACTGTCTCGGTTTAATTTTGTATTGACTTACAGACCAGGTGACTGCAATGTAAAGGCTGATGCCTTATCTCGTCAATATGACCCGTATGAGTCTAATACACAAGACCACAATCCTATAGTTCCTCCTGAACGTATTGTGGCTTCCACAGTCTTGTCTGTCTCCTCGCCTTTCCTGGAACGCCTCCAGGCAGTTCAAGTAGGGGCTCCACCTGACAAGCCTCCAGATATGTTGTTTGTACCTGAAAAGGAAAGACAAGAATTACTCATAATGTTTCATGATTCTAAACCAGCAGGTCATCCTGGTATTACTAAGACTCTTACCAGTATCTCCAGACAGTTCTGGTGGCCCACCATGCGACAGGACGTACGTCTGTTTGTTTTGGCTTGTCAAGTCTGTGCCAGAAGCAAAACCAGTAAATCCTTGCCTGTCGGTCTATTGCAGCCTTTACCCATGCCTAAGAGGCCTTGGTCTCATCTATCTATGGATTTTATTGTGGACTTGCCGAAGTCCAAGGGTCATACTGTGGTTCTGACAGTTGTAGACCGCTTCTCCAAAATGGCTCATTTTGTCCCTCTACCTAAGCTTCCTACAGCCAAAGAACTGGCGGTTGTATTTGCTAGAGAGATTGTACGAATACATGGGGTTCCGTCTGAAATAGTCTCTGACAGAGGAGCCCAGTTCGTCTCTCGTTTCTGGAGGGTTTTCTGTGCAGAGATGGGGGTGCGATTGGCCTTCTCTTCAGCATATCATCCACAAACCAATGGGGCAGCAGAGAGAGCAAATCAGGGTCTTGAGCAGTACATACGTTGCTTTACCACACAACAACAAGACAATTGGTCAGAGTTGTTGCCCTGGGCTGAGTATGCACGTAATAACGCCGTTAACGAGACCACTGGCCACTCTCCTTTTTCTGCCATCTATGGTTTTTTCCCTCCGGCTCTACCGCTTCAGTTTACTGAACAGGCCATCCCGGCTCTCGATGACCATCTCACTCAACTGCAAGAGATTTGGAGACAGATTCGAGAAAATATGGAGCGCAATGTTGCTGTCCAGAAACGCAAGGCTGACAGGCATAGGTTACAAGCTCCCTCCTATAATGTGGGGGATAGAGTTTGGTTGTCCACTAGGAACGTGAAGTTGCGGGTGCCTTCTATGAAAATGGCACCTCGGTTTATAGGTCCATATAAGATCATTCGCCGCATTAATCCTGTGACTTATGCTCTTGCCCTTCCTAAACATCTTCGCATGCACTACGTCTTCCACACCTCCCTACTGAAGCCATTGTTGTGTAACAGGTACACGCGGGTCGTTCCTCCTCCTCCACCTATTCAGATTGATGGTGAATCTGAGTATGAGGTTAGGAGGGTTTTGGATTCTAGGCTGTGCAGGGGCGCTCTGCAGTACTTGGTCGATTGGGTGGGTTATGGTCCAGAAGACCGGTCCTGGATTCCAGCTTCCGACATGTCTGCCTCTAGGTTGGTCAGGGCGTTCCATGCCTCGCACCTCGATCGCCCTGGTGGTCGTCCTGCTGCTCGTCCTGTTGGTCGTCCGGTGGCCTCCCGTGGAGAGGGGGGTACTGTAACGTTGGGAGCTTCCAGCCCTACCTGTGTGCTTGAGGGCAGCATGTCTGATGCTGCTCGCTGACCAATGCCCGGTTTAAATGGAGACAGGCAGGGAGGTGGTTGCATGAGGCGCGGCTTGAGTGGGGGGCGTGGCCTGGTGAAGGTCTTTAAAAACCCTCAGTGTATTCTCAGCAGTTGCCAGATCGTGGTTATCCATACCTGAGCTCCTTGTACCTGACTGCTATATTGAATTAACCCGTTATTGACCTCTGCTTGTTTCTGACTATTCTGCCTTCTGTTGCCCTAGACCATTTTCTTGTACTACGCCACTGCTCTGATATCGACCCGGCTATTCCATTTGACCATTCTGAACTCTGTATTCCTGATTCTGGCTCGGCTGACTACTCCCCGTGTTGTTAACCCTTTCTGTCTAGTTTACCTGGCCAATTCTAAGGACCAGACAGTTAGAGATCTTTCACGGCTACTCTGTTGGTAGCTTCTGGGCTCTGTGGAGTGTGAGGTGTTAAGTACTGCGTGGTGGGATCTGGGAACCGTGACACCTGCACTACATTTGTAGTTATAATTGTGTGCATGTGGTCATCCGACACCAACAGTGAGCTCATTTTGGTCTCACGGAAGGTTGTTCTTTTTTCATACCACTAATTATATGGGTTTATCGCTCTAAATTGATGACTGTACACAGATCTCTAACTTTGGAGAAGTCTTGTACAGGGCATTTTCCACTGCAAGTAATTTCTCTTATCCTTTTGAGACACATGTAACCTGACGGTCTCTTTATGTACGTCTCATTTCTGCTTCATGATGAGACACATGTAACCTGACGGTCTCTTTATGTACGTCTCATTTCTGCTTCATGATGAGACACATAACCTGACGGTCTCTTTATGTATGTCTCATTTCTGCTTCATGATGAGACACACATAACCTGACAGTCTCTTTATGTACATCTCATTTCTGCTTCATGATGAGACACATGTAACCTGACGGTCTCTTTATGTATGTCTCATTTCTGCTTCATGATGAGACACATGTAACCTGATGGTCTCTTTATGTATGTCTCATTTCTGCTTTATGATGAGACACATGTAACCTGACGGTCTCTTTATGTACGTCTCATTTCTGCTTTATGATGAGACACATGTAACCTGACGGTCTCTTTATGTATGTCTCATTTCTGCTTCATGATGAGACACATGTAACCTGACGGTCTCTTTATGTATGTCTCATGTATGGCAATTACAGCGACACCTTGTATCTGTATGTGCTGCATAATGCCTGTTTGTGGCAATTACAGCAACACCTTGTATCTGTATGTGCTGCATAATGCCTGTGTATAGCAATTACAGCAACACCTGTATCTGTATGTGCTGCATAATGCCTGTGTATGGCAATTACAGCAACACCTTGTATCTGTATGTGCCGCATAATGCCCGTTGTATGGCAATATACAGCAACACCTTGTATCTGTATGTGCTGCATAATGCCTGTGTATGGCAATTACAGCAACACCTTGTATCTGTATGTGCTGCATAATGCCTCGTGTATGGCAATTACAGCAACACCTTGTATCTGTATGTGCTGCATAATGCCTGTGTATGACAATTACAGCAACACCTTGTATCTGTATGTGCTGCATAATGCCTGTGTTATGGCAATTACAGCAACACCTTGTATCTGTATGTGCTGCATAATGCCTGTGTATGGCAATTACAGCAACACCTTGTATCTGTATGTGCTGCATAATGCCTGTGTATGGCAATTACAGCAACACCTTGTATCTGTATGTGCCGCATAATGCCCGTGTATGGCAATTACAGCAACACCTTGTATCTGTATTGGCTGCATAATGCCTGTGTATGGCAATTACAGCAACACCTTGTATCTGTATGTGCTGCATAATGCCTGTGTATGGCAATTACAGCAACACCTTTATCTGTATGTGCTGCATAATGCCTGTGTATGACATTACAGCAACACCTTGTATCTGTATGTGCTGCATAATGCCTGTGTATGGCAATACAGCAACACCTTGTATCTGTATGTGCTGCATAATGCCTGTGTATGGCAATTACAGCAACACCTTGTATCTGTATGTGCTGCATAATGCCTGTGTATGGCAATATACAGCAACACCTTGTATCTGTATGTGCCCCATAATGCCTGTGTATGGCAATTACAGTAACACCTTGTATCTGTATCTGCCGCATAATGCCTGTGTATGGCAATTACAGCAACACCTTGTATCTGTACTGTACAGGGATTTTCAGTCATTATAACCCCTGGATATTATCCCTGTACAGCAGTGACTGACCCCGCAGCTCTCCCTGTATTCTGACAGATCCCTGGCTGCTCGAATGCTGCAGTAACGTTTGTTAAAGTGAGGGCAGGGACCAGGCATGTACTGGCCATCGGGACCACCGGGAGGATCCCGGTGGGCCGATGGCTTGGTGGGCCGATGGCACAGTGGGCCAGTGTGACCAGCTGCCTGATTGAGCCCCTCGTAGTAGCGTTGTGCGAGCCCTGCAGTCTGCATGTGTGCTGCTAAGAACCACATATGCGCTGGCTGGTTTCTGAGGGGACGAATTGAAGGGGTGGGTCCAGCTCCAGCACAAGAGAAAGGCGGCAAGTGAAGCATTACACACTGTGCAGAACATGGTGTCCACTGTAACATGGCTCCGCCTCTTCCTGCCTGCTGACCGGGTGTTACCATTGGAATGGAGTGACAGGGGAACCGCTGTCCTGAAGCTTCACTGGCAGAGACACAGACCTCTAGCACAGTATAAAGAGAGAGAGAGAGAGACAGCCTCCTCCTCCTGGTCTGTCTCAGAGCCCACACTGGCCACTCCCCCACAGCAGACAGAAGTAAGTAAGCATTGGACAGGGGGAGAGAGAGCTGCTAGAGTGTGTGCCAAGTGAAATGCCCAGAGGAGGGCAAGCTGTCATTAACCCATTAATCACTGCACCATCAGGCTGCCTGACACTGCTCATTGATTGGGAGGTCATGGCCTGCCACACGTAAGAGAATTTTTGGTTCCTGGTGTGATATCATTGCGCAGTAGTTTTCTGACACATCTCTTGTGATAATCCAAGGTTTGGATTACAGGCTTCTTTGGTCTCTGCAGTTGATTTTTGGGGTTGTTTTAATAAATGTAATTATTTTCAAACATTGAGACGTGTGTGTTCCTTGTATTTATCTGCTCCTGGCCCATATTCAATCACAAACTCTATGCTATTATAATAATAATGCTTTTAAAGTGGGTTTTTTCTCTCTCAACCCTCACCTTTGTTGCCACTAAAGACACTTCTTCAGTCCTATAGATTGTAAGCTCCTGTGTGCAGGCCCCTCTACAGCATTCTGTCCTCATTTTGCTTATACTTCCTTGCACTATGCTAGGTGTCAGCAACCAATGGCTTAGCAGGCAGCACAGAAGCACAGTAAAACGTACTTTGTGTCCGTCGTGTGCAGCCATCGGCTCCTTCACGGCAGGAAGTGGAAATAGCTTAGCTAAAATCCTCCCATACCCCTTCCCCGAGTTACAGTTGCAAGAAAAAGTATGTGAACCCTTTGGGATTAGGTGGAGTTTTGCATGAATTGGTCATAAAATGTGCTCTGATCTTCATCTAAGTCACAACAATTTGAAAAACACAGTCTGCTTAAAATAATACAACACAAACATTATATGTTTTCATGTGTTTATTGAACATAACATGTAAACATTCACAGTGCAGGGTGGAAAAAGTATGTGAACCCCTAGCCTAATGACTTCTCCAAGAGCTAATTGGAGCCAGGAGTGAGCCAACCTTGAGTCCAATCAGTGTGATATTATTGGATGTGTTGCTGAAAGCTGTCCTGCCCTTTAAAAACACACACCAGTTTTGGGTTTACTGATTTCAAGAAGCACTGCCTGAAGTGAACCATGCCTCGCAGAAAAGAGCTCTCAGAAGACCTACGATCAAGAATGGTTGACTTGCATGAAGCTGGAAAGGGTTACAAAAGTATCTCCAAAAGCCTTGTTGTTCATGTGTCCACGGTAAGACAGACTGTCTACAAATGGAGAAAGTTCAGCACTGTTGCTACTCTCCCTAGGCGTGGTCGTCCTGTAAAGATGACTGCAAGAGCACAGCGCAGAATGCTTAATGAGGTAAAGAAGAATCCTAGAGTGTCAGCTAAAGACTTACAGAAATCTCTGGCACATGCTAACATTTTTGTTGACACATCTACAATAATAAAAACATTAAACAAGAATGGAGTATATTCACGGAATGGCCAGCACCCTCAGCCAGGGGCGGTGCACAAGGACATTGATTTGGCCATGAACACTTAGGTGCGTGGCACGCACAGAGTTTTGACGTTCTTTTTATTTAGATGTGGTTATGTGTGGTGTAATAAAGTGTCCCCGTTGGTTATTGTGAAATGTTCCCTTTGTCTGCCTTGCCCGCCGCCATTTTCCGATCGCCTCGTGGCTGCAATCAGATTATTCGAATCGGAAAATGGCCGATTCGGACCATCCGGTTCGAATCGTAAAATGGCCGATTCGACCATCCGGTCCGAATCGGCGACTTCCCGAACTGTAACGGCCAATGGGTCCTGTGAGGGCGGGCAGGGATTCCCATTGTATTCATAATTTGTGTGAAGCTGATAAATGCCTGAGCTGTGAATAAAAAACCCAGATTTACCAGTGCATCCAGCCTCGTCTGATGTCTTTATTTCTCCGCCGCATATTCTCTCTGAGTATCCCCCGCGGTCTCAGAGTGCGGTGTCCGATAACGATCCGATCCGAAACGAGCGCTCTGTGCCTGCATCGAGCATCAGGACAGAGGCGCCGCGTGAGGGCATCGAGTCCGAATACCTTCGCCCGGGATCCGATCCGAAAGGCGCGACCGCGTACCGCGCTTCGGTATATCCAGGGATCGAGATAAGTTCCGAACATCCAGCCGCTCCCGTCAGATCCGTAGCGATCCCCGTAATCCGATCCGAAGATTCCCCTGGTCCCGTAGATCCGAACCTTCCTAGATCAGATCCGAAAAGTTCTCCACTTCAGATACGAATATTCCTCCGCGGCAGATCCGATCTCCACAGACGTCCCCACACCCACAAGGTCAGTGAGCCAGCTGCTCGAGACGCTGAGTACCGTGTTGCTCAGTGGTCGGGCTGGTTCGGCACAGGGGTCCCCTCCACCGCCCGCATAACCCCTTCCTAGGGTCACTCCAGGCCGCATGAGACGCCGAGTGCGCGTCACTCGGTAGTCAGGCCAGCGGTAAGCGCGGGGGGGGGTACGCAGATAGAGCCCACCCGCAGGCGGACAACATCCCATTCCGTCATAGAGTACATGGGAGGACACCATGGAGGAAGCCATTGCTGTCCAAAAAGAATATTGCAGCACGTTTGAAGTTTGCAAAAGAGCACCTGGATGTTCCACAGCACTACTGGCAAAATATTCTGTGGACAGATGAAACCAAAATTGAGTTGTTTGGAAAAAACACACAACACTATCAGGGTTATCCAAAGAGATTCGAAAAGTCACCGCACGTTCGGTGACTTTTCGTTCTCTTCAATTCGGTTCCTTTTGCCGATCCCATTTCGGTGACCCTGCGGTGTATTCAGCAAACAGCACAGGGTCCCCGAATTGCAGGGAAAAGCTGCCGAAAACCTGCCGAAAACTAACAGAATGCACGGTGAAAACAAGCAAAAACATCTGGATTAACCTTCCAAGGAGCCGAACAGGAGCCGAACAGGAGCCGAATCACACAGAGCCGAAGCAGCTGTGACGTAGAGGAGGCAGTGAATAAATTAGCAAAACCATTTGTATGAATCTGGGAAAATGAAACGCTGTTTGCAAAGAAACTACTGAGCGAAAATGTCTGAAATTTTCACAGGAGGTCCAGGGAATGATAATAAAGAGGGCGGTTACAGAAAAAATAAGTAAACTAAAAAAAATCAAAAAAAATCGGACTTTAAAAAAAAAAAAAAAATGCTTAAAGTATCCTAAAAAATCTATAAATAAAGAGACTTTTTGCTGCAGAATTTTATAATAAACGGTTTATTAGATATTGGATTAAAACCGGAATATTTTTAACATTGAAGCCTATGGGATTCTTCTCAATAAACTTGCCGAATGAAACCACCGAATGGCAGGGCATTAGGGGAACCTTTCACTGCTGGTTTGTGTTCTCTGAATAGCCGAAGCAGTGCTTTTTCATGGGGATTTCACTGCCCTCGAACAGGGACCGAACAGGCACCGTATGTGCAGGCAATTTGCCAGGATTTGGCGAATTGTCTGCTCTCTGAACAGCCGAATGGCCAGGAAAGGTAACCGAACGCTGATTTTCAGCGTTCGGTTACCTTTCTCAAGCAATTCGGATCTCTTTGGATAACCCTGTATGTGTGGAGAAAAAAAGGCACAGCACACCAGCATCAAAACCTCATCCCCACTGTAAAACATGGCGGAGGGAGCATCATGGTTTGGGGCTGCTTTGCTGCCTCAGGGCCTGGACGGATTGTTGTCATTGATGGAAAAATGAATTCCAGAGTTTATCAAGACATTTTGCAGGAAAACGTAAGACCATCTGTCCGCCAACTGAAGCTCCGCAGAGAATGGGTGATGCAACAGGACAATGACCCAAAGCATACAAGCAATTCAACAAAAGAATGGCTTCAACAAGACAAAATACGCCTTCTGGAGTGGCCCAGTCAGAGTCCTGACCTCAACCCCATTGAAATACTGTGGCATGACCTTAAGCGAGCGATTCACACCAGACATCCCAAGAATATTGCTACACTGAAACAGTTTTGTGAAGAGGAGTGGTCCAAAATTACTCCAGATCGTTGTGCAGGTCTGAACGGCAACTATAGGAAACGTTTGGTTGAGGTTATTGCTGCCAAAGGAGGGTCAACCAGTTATTAAGTCCAAAGGTTCACATACTTTTTCCACCCTGCACTGTGAATGTTTACATGTTCTGTTCAATAAAAACATGAAAACATATACAGGGTTATCCAAAGAGATCCGAATTGCTTGAGAAAGGTAACCGAACGCTGAAAATCAGCGTTCGGTTACCTTTCCTGGCCATTCGGCTATACAGAGAGAAGGCAATTCGCCAAATCCTGGCGAATTGCCTGCACATTCGGTGCCTGTTCGGTGCCTGTTCGAGGGCAGTGAAAACCCCATAAAAAAGCACTGCTTCAGCTATTCAGAGAACACAAACCAGCAGTGAAAGGTTCCCCTAATGTCCTGCCATTCGGAGGTTTAATTCGGCAGGTTTATACAGGAGAATCCCATAGGCTTCAATGTTAAAAATATTCCCGTTTTAATTCAATATCTAATAAACCATTCATTATAAAATTCTGCAGCAAAAAGTCTCTTTATTTATAGATTTTTTAGGATATTTTAAGCATTTTTATGAATTTGTTTATTTTTTTTTTAACCACTTGAATGCTAAGGACGCGCTCAGCGCGTCCTCAGCATTCCCCTGGTATGCGGAGGACGCGCTGAGCGCGTCCTCGCATTGGGGTCAGCGTTCGGCCGGGTACCGGCCGATCGCTGGCCCCTCCGGTGCGGGCTGACATCCTGGATGTCAGCCCGGCATCCGGAGCAGTGGCCGCCATTATTATGTGTCATCGCGCCCCCGCGATGACACATAATTCAGGCGCCCCCCCCGCATGTGCGGAGGAGGCGCCTGAAAGGAGGGGGGGGAGGTCCTTCGGACCTCTCTCCCTCCCGATCGGCGGCTCACAGGGGCTTAACCCAGGCATCATTTGGAAGGGCACAGCCTGCCCTTCCAAATGATGCCTGGCATTAACCCCTGGGGAGCTGGATCGCAAATCGGCGCTGAAAAGCGCCGATTTGCGATCCTTCCCGGGAGCTGGCCGACATCTTGGATGTCGGCCAAGCTTCCGGAACTCCCCCAGAGGACTGCGTCATCGTGCGCAGCACGATGACGCCAGTCCTAGCATTAACCCCTAACTGCCACGAAGTGTGGAGATAGGGAGTTCCAATGAACTCCCTATCTCCCGATCCGTGGCAGTTAGGGGTTAAATTTTGATATCGTTGGATCGGCCAGAGCATGGCCGTTCCAACGATACCAAACATGAAAGTAAAAAAAATTGTAAAAAAAAAAAAATAAAAAAAAAATAAAATAAAAAAAAATTAAAAAAAAAAATAATAAAAAAAAAATAAACACTTTTTTTTTTTTTTTTTGTTTTGTTAATGCAGCAATATTGTTCCCATTTCAATTATAATGTGAACAATGATGCTGCCATTAACGATTTTTGTATGCGGTGCGTTTGTTAAAAATGGTGTCATTTTCCCCAAAAAAAATGTAACGAGACCCCATCTCTAATTTTTTAACAAGCGCACCCCATACAAAATATATCCGCAATTGCTCGCATGTTAAAATGTGGAAAAAAACACTTTACACGCTGTAAATTATTGAAAATACATATTTTATTGCATTTTTGTTATAATATACAAACATGACATAACGTATACATATAATAATGACATATTATGAATCTACCGAGTCTGACGGAAAGAACGATATATAATATGTCGATGTCATATACTAAAATAAGCCTTCAAAACAGGTTTAAACATGATGCGCAAAACAGGTAAAAAATGACCTCAGCACAGGGGCGGGAAAAGCCTCAGCAGCGAAAGGGTTAAAGTCCGATTTTTTTTTGATTTTTTTTCAGTTTACTTCTTTTTTCTGTAACAGCCCTTTTTAATTATCATTCCCTGGATCTCATGTGCAAATTTCAGAGATTTTCATTTTCACAGATTCATACAAACGGTTTTGCTAATTTATTCACTGCCTCCTCTGCGTCTCAGCTGCTTTGGCTCTGTGTGATTCGGCTCCTGTTCGGCTGCTTCGCTGCGTGTGATCGGCTCCTGCTCGGGTTTTTCGAAGGTTAATCCAGATGTTTTTGCTTGTTTTCGGCGTGCATTCGGCAGGTTTTGCGGTCAGTTTTCGTCAGGTTTGTGGCGGCTTTTCCCTGCAATTCGGGGACCCTGTGGTGCTTGCTGAATACACCGCAGGGTCACCGAAATGGGATCGGCAAAAGGAACCGAATTGAAGAGAACGAAAAGTCACCGAACGTGCGCTGACTTTTCGAATCTCTTTGGATAATCCTGATAATGTTTGTGTTGTATTATTTAACCCTTTCGCTGCTGAGGCTTTTCCCGCCCCTGTGCTGAGGTCATTTTTACCGGGTTTTGCTCATCATGTTTAAACGTGTTTTGAAGCTTATTTTAGTATATGACCCAGACATATTATATATCGTTCTTTCCGTCAGACTCGGTAGATTAATAATATGTCATTATTATATGTATACGTCATGACCTGTCTGTATATTATAACAAAAAATGCAATAAAATATGTATTTTCAATAATTTACAACGTGTAAAGTGTTTTTTTTCACATTTTAACATGCGAGCAATTGCGGTTATATTTTGTATGGGGTGCGCTTGTTAAAAAAATTAGAGATGGGGTCTCGTTACATTTTTTTTGGGGGAAAATGACACGATTTTTAACAAACGCACCGCATACAAAAATCGTTAGTGCAGCATCATTGTTCACATTATAATTGAAATGGGAACAATATTGCTGCATTAACGAACCAAAAATTTTTTTTTTTATAATTTTTTTTAAAAATTTTTTTTATTTTTAATTTTAATTTAAATATTTTTTAAACAACTTTTTCACAGTAGTGTTTGGTATCGTTGGAACGGCCATGCTCTGGTCGATCCAACCATACCAAACTTTAACCCCTAGCTGCCACGGATCGGGAGATAGGGAGTTCATTGTAACTCCCTATCTCCACCGTTGGTGGCAGTTAGGGGTTAACTCTAGGACTGGCGTCATCGTGCTACGCACGATGACGCCAGTCCTCAGGGGGAGTTCCCGGAGGCTTGGCCGACATCCAAGATGTCGGCCAGCTCCGGGAAAGGATCACGAACCGGCGCTTTTCAGCGCCGATTCGCGATCCAGCTCCCCAGGGGTTAATGCCAGGCACCATTTGGAAGGGCAGGCTGTGCCCTTCCAAATGGTGCCTGGGTTAACCCCCGCAACGCCGCCGATCGGGAGGGAGAAAGGTCGAGGATGTCAGCCCGCACTGGGGGGGCCAGCGATCGGCTGGAACCCGGCCGAACGCTGACCCCAAAGGGAGGACGCGCTCAGCGCGTCCTCCGCACAGCGGGAGCCATGTGGAGGACGCGCTGAGCGCGTCCTCCGCATGGAAGTGGTTAAGCAGACTGTGTTTTTTCAAATTTTGTGACTTCGATGAAGATCAGAGCACATTTTATGACCAATTCATGCAAAACTCCACGTAATCCCAAAGGGTTCACATACTTTTTCTTGCAACTGTATATCCTTTTGATTTTACCTACTGTAGGACCACATGGTCCACCCCTGCACTCTTCCACAATACCACAGAGGGGTTACTGTATGATGATACTTGCTGGCCTGGCACTAAAGGCACAATATTTGGGTGCACTGCCACTGACGCCTGTATCAGATTCATATCCTCAGAGGGGTTACGGTGTGACGGCACTGTTGCTGACGCTAAAAGCCCAATTTTAAAGCACCTATTGTTACTTTCATCCAACAAGTTTCACAATAATTTAGCCCAAAAAAACACTAAACTTTTTCTGCGTGTCCTAAAATGTCTTTTCATACAGACTGCCGCCCCAAGCAGTTGTTTATGGATAGATTAAAGGAAAAGCATTTACCGTCATTTGAAATGTCATTTTTTGGTTTTTACATATTTCTATACATCCTAGAAATCCGCCACTTCACGGGCAGGTTATGGGGACCTCCTAGGCACGATATTTGAAGGAATTTTTCGTTTTTATTTTAAACCCTTATTTCATGGAAAACTCACTGTCCCTTTTAAAAACGTTTTTTTTAAAACTTTTTGTCCTTGTTTCCTGTCCCCCAGGGCACTACCGCGGACCCCCATACACCTTTTATGGCAAATATCTAGCATATATGCCCTCTTGGAGGGCACTCTAAAAACCGAATTTTCAGCCCCATTGACTTGCATGGGGGTTCGGGTTTGGTCCGAACAAATGGGAAGTTCGGGTTCGGGCTCAAACCGAACTCGGGGAGTGTTCGGCTCATCCCTAATATTTAACACGGGGAACACAATCTATTTATAGCGTCTCCTATACCTAACACGGGAGCGCAATCTATTTATAGCGTCTCCTATACCTAACCACGGGAGCGCAATCTATTTATAGCGTCTCCTATACCTAACACGGGGAGCGCAATCTATTTATAGCGTCTCTATACCTAACACGGGAAGCACACATCTATTTATAGCGTCTCCTATACCTAACATGGGAGCACAATCTATTATAGCGTCTTCCTATACCTAACATGGGGAGCACAATCTATTTATAGCGTCTCCTATACCTAACACGGGGAGCGCAATCTATTTATAGCGTCTCCTATACCTAACATGGGGAGCGCAATCTATTTATAGCGTCTCCTATACCTAACACGGGGAGCACAATCTATTTATAGCGTCTCCTATACCTAACACGGGAGCGCAATCTATTTATAGCGTCTCCTATACCTAACACGGGGAGTGCAATCTATTTATAGCGTCTCCTATACCTAACATGGGGAGCACAATCTATTTATAGTGCCTCCTATACCTAACACGGGGAGCACAATCTATTTATAGCGCCTCCTATACCTAACACGGGGAGCACAATCTATTTATAGCGCCTCCTATACCTAACACGGGGAGCACAATCTATTTATAGCGCCTCCTATACCTAACATGGGGAGCGCAATCTATTTATAGTGCCTCCTATACCTAACACGGGGAGCACAATCTATTTATAGCGCCTCCTATACCTAACACGGGGAGCACAATCTATTTATAGCGCCTCCTATACCTAACACGGGGAGCACAATCTATTTATAGCGCCTCCTATACCTAACACGGGAGCACAATCTATTTATAGCGTCTCCTATACCTAACATGGGGAGCGCAATCTATTTATAGTGCCTCCTATACCAACATGGGGAGCGCAATCTATTTATAGCGTCTCCTATACCTAATGGGGGAGCACAATCTATTTATAGCGTCTCCTATACCTAACACGGGGAGCACAATCTATTTATAGCGTCTCCTATACCTAACACGGGGAGCGCAATCTATTTATAGCGTCTCCTATACCTAACATGGGGAGCACAATCTATTTATAGCGTCTCCTATACCTAACATGGGGAGCACAATCTATTTATAGCGTCTCCTATACCTAACACGGGGAGCGCAATCTATTTATAGCGTCTCCTATACCTAACACGGGGAGCACAATCTATTTATAGCGTCTCCTATACCTAACATGGGGAGCACAATCTATTTATAGCGTCTCCTATACCTAACATGGGGAGCGCAATCTATTTATAGCGTCTCCTATACCTAACACGGGGAGCACAATCTATTTATAGCGTCTCCTATACCTAACACGGGGAGCGCAGTCTATTTATAGCGTCTCCTATACCTAACACGGGGAGCAAAATCTATTTATAGCGTCTCCTATACCTAACACGGGGAGCGCAGTCTATTTATAGCGCCTCCTATACCTAACATGGGGAGCACAATCTATTTATAGCGTCTCCTATACCTAACATGGGGAGCACAATCTATTTATAGTGCCTCCTATACCTAACATGGGGAGCGCAATCTATTTATAGCGTCTCCTATACCTAACATGGGGAGCACAATCTATTTATAGCGTCTCCTATACCTAACACGGGGAGCACAATCTATTTATAGCATCTCGACAAGTGAGGTATTACAAATTTACCATCGGGATGCGAAGTGCAAAAGTTTTTCCACCTCCTAAAAGCTGGTGATAAACGATTCTGCAAATGTGAAATTATTTAACGGGCTCTAAAAATCCCATACTCGCCTCTCATCCTGCAGCAAAAATGGCAGCGTGATCCACTGCCTCTTCTCCCCGGGAGCAGAGTTAGACTGGGAATAAATAGTTCTTAGTCTCCCTCCACAATCACTCTGCGGCGCTGTGTGATCTCAGGAGAGCGCAGTCATGCAGAGCTTGCGTCCCAGAAGCGCATACCTCCATGGAATCCTGTGGATTGCAGGAGCTGATACTCGCGGCAACACGGAATCTCTACTACAGGTACCAGGGAGGTTAGTGGTGCATTCTGGGGTGAGATGCTCAGATGGAACCTTCACCAGATTATGAAGTTAACATGGAGATGGTGAGGGAGGATCTGCAGGAGCTCAGTATACAAAAAGAAAGTGGCTTGATCCTCATTTTCCTACAGAGCACCACAATTATGGAATAACCTCCCAGACGCCATCAAATATTCCCCCAGTTTAAAGTCACTTAAGAGCTCCCTATTAACATACCTCAATACGGAATGCCCCAGTAAACATGTAACACAGTGACTATATACAGAATGTGCCTGTAAACATGTAACACAGTGACTATATACAGAATGCACCTGTAAACATGTAACAGTGACTATATACAGAATGAACCTGTAAACATGTAACACAGTGACTATATACAGAATGCGCCTGTAAACATGTAACACAGTGACTATATACAGAATGCGCCTTTAAACATGTAACACAGTGACTATATACAGAATGCACCTGTAAACATGTAACACAGTGACTATATACAGAATGCACCTGTAAACATCTAACACAGTGACTATATACAGAATGCGCTTGTAAACATGTAACATAGTGACTATATACAGAATGCACCTGTAAACATGTAACACAGTGACTATATACAGAATGCGCCTGTAAACATGTAACACAGTGACTATATACAGAATGCGCCTGTAAACATGTAACACAGTGACTATATACAGAATGCGCCTTTAAACATGTAACACAGTGACTATATACAGAATGCACCTGTAAACGTGTAACACAGTGACTATATACAGAATGCAGCTGTAAACATGTAACACAGTGACTATATACAGCATGCACCTGTAAACATGTAACACAGTGACTATATACAGAATGCACCTGTAAACATGTAACACAGTGACTATATACAGAATGCACCTGTAAACAAGTAACACAGTGACTATATACAGAATGCAGCTGTAAACATGTAACACAGTGACTATATACAGAATGCACCTGTAAACATGTAACACAGTGACTATATACAGACTGCGCCTGTAAACATGTAACACAGTGACTATATACAGAATGCGCCTGTAAACATGTAACACAGTGACTATATACAGAATGCACCTGTAAAAATGTAACACAGTGACTATATACAGAATGCACCTGTAAACATGTAAAACAGTGACTATATACAGAATGCACCTGTAAACATGTAACATAGTGACTATATACAGAATGCACCTGTAAACATGTAACATAGTGACTATATACAGAATGCACCTGTAAACATGTAACACAGTGACTATATACAGAATGCACCTGTAAACATGTAACACAGTGACTATATACAGAATGCACCTGTAAACATGTAACACAGTGACTATATACAGAATGCACCTGTAAACATGTAACACAGTGACTATATACAGAATTATTATTATTATTATTATTCTTTATTTATAAAGCGCCAACATATTCCGTAGCGCTGTACAATAAGCACAGTATAGACAGGGTTACAATACATTGAACAACATTTGACAAACAGTACAGGAGGAGATGAGGGCCCTATTCCCGTAGGAACTCACAATCTAGGAGGGTTGGGGTTGGAAACAGGAGGAGAGGACTGTAAGGTGAGGGTGATTGATGGTTGCGTCAGTGAGTTGGGTGGTCGGCTTCCTAAATAGGAACGTTTTAAGGGAGGGTTTGAAGAAGAAGAGAAGTTAGGGGAAAGTCTGACAGTACGAGGGAGAGCGTTCCAGAGAGTGGGGCTGCACGTGAGAAATCCTGCAGTCTATCATGGGAAGAGGTGATGCGGGGAGAAGCTAGTCGCAGGTCACTGTTTGACCTTAGGGAGCGGGCTGGGGTGTATTTGGTGATTAGTGAGGGACAGGTAGTGGGGAGCTGAGTTAGTGAGGGTTTTGTAGGTAAGGATAAGGATTTTGAACTTAATTCTGCAGTGGATGGGGAGCCAGTGAAGGGACTCGCAGAGGGGAGCGGCAGAGACAGAGCGGCGGGTGAGGTGAATTAGCCTGGCGGAGGCGTTCAGGATGGATTGTAGGGGGGAGAGGCGGGACAGAGGGAGGCCAGATAAGAGATTATTGCAATAGTCGAGTCGGGAGATTACCAGGGCGTGTACAGAATGCACCTGTAAACATGTAACACAGTGACTATATACAGAATGCGCCTGTAAACATGTAACACAGTGACTATATACAGAAAGCAGCAGTAAACATGTAACATAGTGACTATATACAGAATGCACCTGTAAACATGTAACATATTGACTATATACAGAATGCGCCTGTAAACATGTAACATAGTGACTATATACAGAATGCACCTGTAAACATGTAACACAGTGACTATATACAGAATGCACCTGTAAACATGTAACAGTGACTATATACAGAATGCACCTGTAACATAGTGACTATATACAGAATGCACCTGTAAACATGTAACACATTAACTATATACAGAATGTGCCTGTAAACATGTAGCACAGTGACTATATACAGAATGTGCCTGTAAACATGTAACACAGTGACTATATACAGAATGCACCTGTAAACATGTAACAGTGACTATATACAGAATGAACCTGTAAACATGTAACACAGTGACTATATACAGAATGCGCCTGTAAACATGTAACACAGTGACTATATACAGATTGCGCCTGTAAACATGTAACACAGAGACTATATACAGAATGCACCTGTAAACATGTAACACAGTGACTATATACAGAATGCACCTGTAAACATGTAACAGTGACTATATACAGAATGAACCTGTAAACATGTAACACAGTGACTATATACAGAATGCACCTGTAAACATGTAACACAGTGACTATATACATAATGCGCCTGTAAACATGTAACACAGTGACTATATACAGAATGCACCTGTAAACATGTAACACAGTGACTATATACAGAATGCACCTGTAAACATGTAACAGTGACTATATACAGAATGAACCTGTAAACATGTAACACAGTGACTATATACAGAATGCGCCTATAAACATGTAACACAGTGACTATATACAGAATGCAGCTGTAAACATCTAACACAGTGACTATATACAGAATGAGCTTGTAAACATGTAACATAGTGACTATATACAGAATGCACCTGTAAACGTGTAACACAGTGACTATATACAGAATGCACCTGTAAACATGTAACACAGTGACTATATACAGAATGCAGCTGTAAACATGTAACACAGTGACTATATACAGAATGCACCTGTAAACATGTAACACACTGACTATATACAGAATGCACCTGTAAACATGTAACATAGTGACTATATACAGAATGCACCTGTAAACATGTAACATAGTGACTATATACAGAATGCACCTGTAAACATGTAACAGTGACTATATACAGAATGAACCTGTAAACATGAAACACAGTGACTATATACAGAATGAACCTGTAAACATGTAACACAGTGACTATATACAGAATGCGCCTGTAAACATGTAACACAGTGACTATATACAGAATGCACCTGTAAACATATAACATAGTGACTATATACAGAATGCGCCTGTAAACATGTAAGACAGTGACTATATACAGAATGCGCCTGTAAACATGTAACACAGTGACTATATACAGAATGCGCCTGTAAACATGTAACACAGTGACTATATACAGAATGCACCTGTAAACATGTAACATAGTGACTATATACAGAATGCACCTGTAAACATGTAACACAGTGACTATATACAGAATGCACCTGTAAACATCTAACACAGTGACTATATACAGAATGCGCTTGTAAACATGTAACATAGTGACTATACACAGAATGCACCTGTAAACATGTAACACAGTGACTATATACAGAATGCACCTGTAAACATGTAACACAGTGACTATATACAGAGTGCACCTGTAAACATGTAACACAGTGACTATATACAGAATGCACCTGTAAACAAGTAACATAGTGACTATATACAGAATGCACCTGTAAACATGTAACACAGTGACTAGATACAGAATGCACCTGTAAACATGTAACACAGTGACAATATACAGAATGCACCTGTAAACATGTAACACAGTGACAATATACAGAATGCACCTGTAAACATGTAACACAGTGACTATATACAGAATGCACCTGTAAACATGTAACACAGTGACTATATGCAGAATGCACCTGTAAACATGTAACACAGTGACTATATACAGAATGCACCTGTAAACATGTAACACAGTGACTATATACAGAATGCAGCTGTAAACATGTAACACAGTGACTATATACAGAATGCAGCTGTAAACATGTAACACAGTGACTATATACAGAATGCAGCTGTAAACATGTAACATAATGACTATATTTGCTACATATTGATTTTCTGGGTTAATCTGTATATTTGTGTTTTTAATATCTTGCATTTATTACTTTGTATTTCTGTAACATTTCAATTTTGTTTAATCCAAACACTGAAAACGAGAGAAATATCAATGTATCCTTCCTGGTAAAATTTTGCTTTGTGGAGCTTTGCTGGTATTATTATTGTTATTATTTTGCTTTGTGGAGCTTTGTTGGTTTTATTATTGTTATTATTTTGCTTTGTGGAGCTTTGTTGGTTTTATTATTATTATTATTATTTTGCTTTGTGGAGCTTTGCTGGTTTTATTATTATTATTATTATTTTGCTTTGTGGAGCTTTGCTGGTATTATTATTATTATTATTAATTTGATTTGTGGAGCTTTTCTGTTATTATTATTATTATTTTGCTTTGTGGAGCTTTGCTGGTATTATTATTATTGTTATTATTTTGCTTTGGAGCTTTGCTGGTATTATTATTATTGTTATTATTATTATTTTGCTTTGTGGAGCTTTGCTGGTATTATTATTGGTATTATTTTGCTTTGTGGAGCTTTGCTGATATTATTATTGTTATTAATTTGATTTGTGGAGCTTTGCTATTATTATTATTATTATTTTACTTTGTGGAGCTTTGCTGGTATTATTATTATAGTTATTATTTGATTTGTGGAGCTTTGCTGTTATTATTATTATTATTATTATTATATTGCTTTGTGGAGCTTTGCTGGTATTATTATTATTATTTTATTAATTTGATGTGTGGAGCTTTGCTGTTATTATTATTATTGTTATTTTGCTTTGTGGAGCTTTGCTGGTATTATTATTATTGTTATTATTTTGCTTTGGAGCTTTGCTGGTATTATTATTATTGTTATTAATTTGTGGAGCTTTGCTGTTATTATTATTGTTCTTATTATTATTTTTGCTTTGTGGAGCTTTGCTGGTATTATTATTGGTATTATTTTGCTTTGTGGAGCTTTGCTGGTATTATTATTATTGTTATTAATTTGATTTGTGGAGCTTTGCTGTTATTATTATTATTATTATTTTTATTATTTTACTTTGTGGAGCTTTGCTGGTATTATTATTATTATTATTATTTTGCTTTGTGGAGCTTTGCTGGTATTATTATTGTTATTATTTTGCTTTGTGGAGCTTTGCTGGTATTATTATTATTGTTATTAATTTGATTTGTGGAGCTTTGCTGGTATTATTATTGTTATTATTATTTTGCTTTGTGGAGCTTTGCTGGTATTATTATTATTGTTATTATTATTTTGCTTTGTGGAGCTTTGCTGGTTTTATTATTGTTATTATTTTGCTTTGTGGAGTTTGGCTGGTACTATTATTACTGTTATTATTTTGCTTTGTGGAGCTTTGCTGGTATTATTATTATTGTTATTATTATCTTGCTTTGTGGAGCTTTGCTGGTATTATTATTATTATTATTTTGCTTTGTGGAGCTTTGCTGGTTTTATTATTGTTATTAATTTGATTTGTGGAGCTTTGCTTTTATAATTATTATTATTATTTTGCTTTGTGGAGCTTTGCCGGTATTATTATTATTATTGTTATTATTTTGCTTTGTGGAGCTTTGCTGGTATCATTATTATTATTATTTTGCTTTGTGGAGCTATGCTGGTATTATTATTAATAATATTTTGCTTTGTGGAGCTTTGCTGGTATTATTATTGTTATTAATTTGATTTGTGGAGCTTTGCTTTTATAATTATTATTATTATTATTTTGCTTTGTGGAGCTTTGCTGGTATTATTATTATTATTATTATTTTGCTTTGTGGAGCTTTGCTGGTTTTATTATTGTTATTATTTTGCTTTGTGGAGCTTTGCTGGTGTTATTGTTATTATTTTGCTTTGTGGAGCTTTGCTGGTATTATTATTGTTATTATTTTGTTTTGTGGAGCTTTGCTGGTATTATTATTGTTATTATTTTGCTTTGTGGAGCTTTTCTGGTATTATTATTGTTATTTTGCTTTGTGGAGCTTTGCTGGTATTATTATTATTATTCTAATTATTTTGCTTTGTGGAGCTTTGCTGGTATTATTATTGTTATTATTTTGCTTTGTGGAGCTTTGCTGGTATTATTATTATTATTATTTTGCTTTGTGGAGCTTTGCTGGTATTATTATTATTATTTTGCTTTGTGGAGCTTTGCTGGTATTATTATTTTTATTATTATTATTTTTGCTTTGTGGAGCTTTGCTGGTATTATTATTATTATTTTGCTTTGTGGAGCTTTGCTGGTATTATTATTATTATTATTTTGCTTTGTGGAGCTTTGCTGGTATTATTATTGTTATTATGTTTGCTTTGTGGAGCTTTGCTGTTATTATTATTATTATTTTGCTTTGTGGAGCTTTGCTGGTATTATTATTATATTATTATTATTTTGCTTGTGGAGCTTTGCTGTATTATTATTATTATTTTGCTTTGTGGAGCTTTGCTGGTATTATTATTACTATATACAGAATGCACCTGTAAACATGTAACATAATGACTATATTTGCTACATATTGATTTTCTGGGTTAATCTGTATATTTGTTTTTTAATATCTTGCATTTATTAACTTTGTATTTCTGTAACATTTCAATTTTGTTTAATCCAAACCACTGAAAACGAGAGAAATATCAATGTATCCTTCCTGGTAAAATTTTGCTTTTGTGGAGCTTTGCTGGTATTATTATTGTTATTATTTTGCTTGTGGAGCTTTGCTGGTTTTATTATTGTTATTATTTTGCTTTGTGGAGCTTTGTTGGTATTATTATTATTATTATTATTTTGCTTTGTGGAGCTTTGCTGGTATTATTATTATTATTATTATTATTTTGCTTTGTGGAGCTTTGCTGGTATTATTATTATTATTATTAATTTGATTTGTGGAGCTTTGCTGGTATTATTATTATTGTTATTATTTTGCTTTGGAGCTTTGCTGGTATTATTATTTTTATTATTATTATTTTGCTTTGTGGAGCTTTGCTGGTATTATTATTATTATTTTGCTTTGTGGAGCTTTGCTGGTATTATTATTATTATTATTTTGCTTTGTGGAGCTTTGCTGGTATTATTATTGTTATTATGTTGCTTTGTGGAGCTTTGCTGTATTATTATTATTATTTTGCTTTGTGGAGCTTTGCTGGTATTATTATTATTATTATTATTATTTTGCTTTGTGGAGCTTTGCTGGTATTATTATTATTATTTTGCTTTGTGGAGCTTTGCTGGTATTATTATTACTATATACAGAATGCACCTGTAAACATGTAACATAATGACTATATTTGCTACATATTGATTTTCTGGGTTAATCTGTATATTTGTGTTTTTAATATCTTGCATTTATTACTTTGTATTTCTGTAACATTTCAATTTTGTTTAATCCAAACACTGAAAACGAGAGAAATATCAATGTATCCTTCCTGGTAAAATTTTGCTTTGTGGAGCTTTGCTGGTATTATTATTGTTATTATTTTGCTTTGTGGAGCTTTGCTGGTTTTATTATTGTTATTATTTTGCTTTGTGGAGCTTTGTTGGTATTATTATTATTATTATTATTTTGCTTTGTGGAGCTTTGCTGGTATTATTATTATTATTTTGCTTTGTGGAGCTTTGCTGGTATTATTATTATTATTTTAATTTGATTTGTGGAGCTTTTCTGTTATTATTATTATTATTTTTGCTTTGTGGAGCTTTGCTGGTATTATTATTATTGTTATTATTTGCTTTGGAGCTTTGCTGGTATTATTATTGTTATTATTATTATTTTGCTTTGTTGAGCTTTGCTGGTATTATTATTGGTATTATTTTGCTTTGTGGAGCTTTGCTGATATTATTATTGTTATTAATTTGATTTGTGGAGCTTTGCTATTATTATTATTATTATTTTACTTTGTGGAGCTTTGCTGGTATTATTATTATTGTTATTATTTGATTTGTGGAGCTTTGCTGTTATTATTATTATTATTATTATTATTTTTGCTTTGTAAGCTTTGCTGGTATTATTATTATTATTATTATTTTGCTTTGTGGAGCTTTGCTGGTATTATTATTATTATTTTGCTTTGTGGAGCTTTGCTGGTATTATTATTATTATTATTATTATTTGCTTTGTGGACTTTGCTGGTATTATTATTATTATTATTATTATTTTGCTTTGTGGAGCTTTGCTGGTATTATTATTATTATTTTGCTTTGTGGAGCTTTGCTGGTATTATTATTATTATTATTATTTTGCTTTGTGGAGCTTTGCTGGTATTATTATTGTTATTATTTTGCTTTGTGGAGCTTTGCTGGTATTATTATTATTATTTTGCTTTGTGGAGCTTTGCTGGTATTATTATTATTATTATTATTTTGCTTTGGAGCTTTGCTGGTATTATTATTATTATTTTGCTTTGTGGAGCTTTGCTGGTATTATTATTATTATTATTATTATTTTGCTTTGTGGAGCTTTGCTGGTATTATTATTATTATTTTGCTTTGTGGAGCTTTGCTGGTATTATTATTATTATTATTATTATTATTTTGCTTTGTGGAGCTTTGCTGGTATTATTATTATTATTTTGCTTTGTGGAGCTTTGCTGGTATTATTATTATTATTATTATTATTTTGCTTTGTGGAGCTTTGCTGGTATTATTATTATTGTTATTATAGAGCAAAAGAAAGGAGATCGTAGTGGAGCAGTCTCTTCTGAGGGTGATCTATATATAGTAGGTAGGTATAGTATTCCTATTAATCCAATGGGTGCAAGGTTGAAAAGACCACTAAAGTGCTGTTACAAATAGAGCTGTGTGCAGTAGTAGCACTGTACAAGGTAGGGTAGTCGATGTCCTGTTATGTGCAATAGTATACACTGTGCAATGTAGCAGTAAGTGTCTTCATATAATCAGGAAAAGGGTATAAAGTGCATATAAAGTGCAAATGCAAAAAAAAGCCACAGCCTGTTACGGAGGTTGCCACGCGCCTCCCGCCGCAGGACCACCAATGTTGGAAGGACGCGAAAACGGCACCGAGCCCAGAGCCCAGCACCGAGCCCAGAGCCCAGCACTGAGCCCAGCACCGAGCCCAGAGCCCAGCACCGAGCCCAGAGCCCAGCACCGAGCCCAGCACCGAGCCCAGAGCCCAGCACCGAGCCCAGCACCGAGCCCAGAGCCCAGCACCGAGCCCAGCACCGAGCCCAGAGCCCAGCACTGAGCCCAGCCCAGAGCCCAGCACCGAGCCCAGCACCGAGCCCAGAGCCCCGCACCGAGCCAGCACCACCGAGCCTAGCACCGAGCCCAGAGCCCAGCACCGAGCCCAGCACCGAGCCCAGAGCCCAGCCCCGAGCCCAGAGCCCAGCACCGAGCCCAGAGCCCAGCACCGAGCCCAGCACCGAGCATCGACCCCAGCACCGAGCCCAGCGCCTGAGCGCCGCAGAGCCCAGCGCCTGAGCGCCGCAGAGCCCAGCGCCTGAGCGCCGCAGCACCTGAGCGCCGCAGAGCCCAGCGCCTGAGCGCCGCAGAGCCCAGCGCCTGAGCGCCGTAGAGCCCAGCGCCTGAGCGCCGCAGAGCCCAGCGCCGCAGAGCCCAGCGCCTGAGCGCCGCAGAGCCCAGCGCCTGAGTGCCGCAGAGCCCAGCGCCGCAGAGCCCAGCGCCTGAGCGCCAACAGAGCCAGCGCCTGAGCGCCACAGAGCAGAGAGCCCATATAGACGGCGCAGAGCAGAGAGCCCAATAGACGGCGCAGAGCAGAGAGCCCAATAGACGGCGCAGAGCACAGAGCCCAATAGACGGCGCAGAGCACAGAGCCCAATAGACGGCGCAGAAGCACAGAGCCCAATAGACGGCGCAGAGCCCAATAGACGGCACAGAGCCCAATAGACGGCGCAGAGCACAAGAGCCCAATAGACGGTACAGAGCCCAATAGACGGCGCAGAGCACAGAGCCCAATAGACGGCGCAGAGCACAGAACCAAGCACAGAGCCCAATAGACGGCGCAGAGC